>JAEIFV010000941.1:0-120107 GCA_018904265.1 Lordiphosa collinella | reverse complement strand
CTGGGACGGCCCTCCTATAAAAACAATGACCAAAACTGTGACCAAATATTAAACAACACAGTGACCAAAACAGTTACCAAAACAGTGATCAAAACGGTGACCGAAACTGTGACCAAAACAGTGACCTAAGCCGTGACCAAAACAGTGACCAAAGCAGTGATCGAAACAGGGGCCCAAAAAGTGACCAAAGCTGTGATCGAAACAGTAACGAAATCAGTGAACAGAACAGTGACCAAAGCAGTTACCAAAACAGTGACCAAAACAGCGATTTTTTTGTGCCCGAGTTTTTGAAGGGACGAACGCCCGTCAAATAGTATTCAAAAGATCGTAGCATCTGGAGCAGTCCCGAACAACTTCCAACAGTATTCAGATGCATCAGAAGAATACGAAATAGTTTGATACTATGATTTCATAGTAATTCACAAATCGGATGAACGATACTCGAGTTATAAGGAAAACAAACAATCATGGGCAGCACCGGTCGCAACGGTGATGGGCAGCAGGTATAGAGTTTGTTATAGTCGGGCTTGACCGATTTTCTTTCATTTTTTTTGGAAGTCAGTGTATTTAGACGATCACTAAGAATATCGTTTGTAATCTTAAATTAAGCGATGCATTTATTTTCCCACTTTCGTTGTTTGGGTCTTTGGAAACCTTTGTTATATGAAGAGAAAGATGCCCAATAATATTTGCAATGGCCTTTATATATGACTGAGCGCCAAGAAATATGGGCATTGCAGACGATATAATTGGAGTAGCGGAAGAAATAAACAATCGGCGAAGTCAGCTTACAAAATAATAGCTGAAACTAAGGATAGGTTTCGGCTACTGCAGGACACGAAATTTGAACCAAAAACCTTCGCCTACAATCTGGAGCTTAAAAAATGGACAAATTTGGTTAAAACAACGCAAGTTGCAGCTCCAAAAATGTAAATTTCAATTTCGAAGCCAGAGCAACTACTGTAGCAATCACACCACCATTCAGCCATATTTAGAGATTCATTAAATGACGGAGTCATCAACCAAATTTATATTTTAGAAAATACGTCTGACTTTTGCTATGCAATTGATCGCTTGAGGATTCTCTTAAAAGATATGAATTAAAATTTATAGATTCTCAGAAATCGTAAACACCTTTAATTTTGGCTTAAAAAAATACTCAAACCTCTTTGTCCAAACTGGTTTCCATTCCCTGGTTATTATTACTTCGTGTTTTCCTTAACGAACAAATTTTTACAAAAAACTTTATTTATTTTTAGATGCTCCTTTGGGAGCTGGAGGCCAGAACGTAAGGAAACTATATCATGTAAGTGGCAATTAAATGCGTTGAGATGCCCCCTGCTGCTCCACCTCCGGCTGCTGCTGCTCTAGTAATTCCATATTAGCAGCGCCCTTGGCCAGGCACTTTGCATGCTCACAAAAGCCCAATTAAGTAGGCTTTTACCCGTGACACTCTCGACTTGCGAAGTGCACCCAATTACCTGGCCATGTCAATCCATAAAAATCCATTTCCCTCAGCTGCCTTTTTAGGTTGAAGCTTTTTGCTTGATGTGCCAAAGGTGTGACAAATGTGCTCAGGCTCAAGGAGTAGGAAGACTCGTAAAGCATTTCATGGTACGCTGCCTGGAAAACAATTTTCTAGGCCTGACTCCTTTTATTTGGTGCATTTTTTGTTATGGCAACTCAGACATTGATATAAAGCCTCAGCTTAGTGGACGCTCCCAAAGAGGAGGGCGGGTAGCTGGGGGGCAGCTGTGGTTCAGGCATGCGTGCTCCTACATACACACAGTAGCGAAACGAGTAAAAACTAAAAAATGTATATAAAAAGAAAATGCAAGTACAAGGCAAACATGGAAGGCAAAGAAGCAGAAGGAGGCGCTGGCCATCATGACGGCGAGCTTCGATTGGTCCACAGCACTAGAGAGCCCAGCCTGGGGGCTGCTGCTGTTGCTACTGCTGTGAGACTAGTGCGTGTCTGCTGTCCACCCTTTTACACCAAATACAAAAAGAAACATAAAAAAAACCCAGAAGGCGTCCTTCCTTGGTCGCCCACAAAAATTCAGTTATGCCGAATGTCCGTCCATCAGTGGAGGAGTTCACAGACCTGAAATCCGACCAGCTCATAGAACAAAAAACACAGCAGCCGCTTAATAATAATATATTATAATAATTTGGCTGAATTGCCCTGGCCCCGGCACGACTCTTCTAACAAAAGGAGAAAAAATAATTATAAATAAAACAAAAAAAACCAAGGTAGCCTCTTGGCGTTGACTGCTTCATCGATCAGCGACGATCCAAGACTGGAGACTGGGAGACTGCAGCACTGCCACGCCCCCCAAACTGGACTACCGTGTTGGTAGCCTGCGCCTGCCTCTTGTCTGACGGCTTCTGTTGTACGCAGTAATTTCCTCTCCTTCAGCTTTGGCGCTCCGGCAACGGCAGCAGCCGCAAACTGCTTATTACCATTAATTTTGAATTGTTTTTCGTGATCTTAACGATTGCCGCGATTTGCAGCTTAAGCAAAAAGAGAAGAAACCGAAGATGTGAAGCGGCTGCAGCAGCAGCAGCAGCAGCAGTAGAAATCATGTTTTTTCTTTTCTTTTTAGTATGAAAATATATCTTTTTGCGCTATGTTGAGTATGTGAGTACCAGAGTTGGGAGTTACTTTACTTATTTCCTGCACCCAAACTCGTGAGTTATTTTAAAAGGCCACAGAAGCTGCTGCTGCTGCTGCTGCTGCTGCTTCTCTTCCTTCTCCTCCTGCTGCTGCTGCTGCTGCTTTGCATGCTCCGGCCTGGCCGACCTTACCACATTTTAATAACTCGTTGGCTGAATGTTCATTTGTATGGCTCAGTCTCTGAGACTTTTGTTGCTAAATGGAACTGTTCTCTTTTTTTTCGTGTTTAATAATAATGCCAAATGAGTTGAGAAACACGAAAGCGTAATACTCTTACCCTAAACGAAAGTCCATGGCCGTGACAGCCCTTTGGTTTTTGTAACGCGCCTGATAATCAGCGGGTTTTTCCATATCTTGTTAGTGGTTGTTGTTGTATGACAAATGATTTCTTCATGTACATCGTAGTCGTATTGAGTACGTAAGGAGTACCTAAGGAACTATCACAAAAGGGGACATCTTAAGCAGTCGTATCTTTAAGGCTGTTTTGGAAGGAGGACATTTTCCACGCCCTTAGAAAAAGTCCAGAATAGAACCAGAATCTACATAATGTGGAACTATATCGCCACTTAGCCTTCTCTAAGATTTCATAGCAGATTCCTTTGGCATGGTTATTGGCTATTCTTATGAGTCTGCCCATCCAGATAAGTCAATGCTTTTTTCCTTTTCAAAGTCCAATTCTGTCTGTGACTTAGGGCATTTACCACTGCTTTCCTCCAGTGAACTCTGCTGTAAGCTGGCGCCTTGCAATCTCTCCAACCTTTCCTGATGCTTTCTGCTTCTTTACAGATAGTCCTCCCAAAAGTTTCTTTAGGTATGCCAGGTGTCCGCCCGACTTCGTCCAACGGGTTCCATTCTATTGCCCTTCTAGTTTTGTTATTTTCATTTTTAAAAGTGTATGTCCCATCCAATTCAGTTTGCGTACTCTGGTATCGATACTCTCCATATTGGCTCGTCTGAATAGCTCAGAATTTCCTACTCTATCTGGCCAGAATATGCTGAATAAGCATAATAGGCTTCGGTTTACAAATGTTTGGAATACACTATGGAAGTTGTAATTTTCCACATGAAAGAACCGTAAAGGAGCACGGCACTGCGTTCGAATTGAGCAGCCTGATTTTCATCCAATGTGAATGTAACGAGCATCGCCAAACAGCTGACAGCATCCTAAAGGCAGTTTCAGCTGTTTGAGGGTGCGAATCCACAGCAAATTCTGTACCTCCATCTACAGTGACTATACTTCTAGGTACCTGAATTTCTGGACTTACACAATCTGCTGTTCATTCCAAACCAGAACCAAGGATTGTCAACGACAGATGCTGAGATCTTAAGTTTTTGAGGGCTGCCGATTTAGCTAAGTTGTCCAGCGCATTTGTCAATATATGCCGCTGTTTTTCAGTGCTTATCACATAGTAGACAAGGACAGTAGGAAATAGAGAAATACCTACCAAACGCCACGCAGGACTAGAAGAGAGCTTTCCACGTTAGGCATGCTTTCTGCTGAACAAAACCTTCGTATAGATAGAGATTATCGAAACGCAGTCGGGTAAAGTTTTCGTGCTAAAACTAGGAAAACCCGATTATATTACGTAGGCAAGAGTAACAAGTTATGAGAAATAAAAGGGAACTATTTCACATTCATCATCATCCATTTATTTTATGCAAAATCGCCCACGGGCATCGACATTTAATTTGTGATGCGCATTAATGGCTTAACAAAATTTCTTATATCCCATATCTACGGCTAAGGGAACGGCTTTTAAATAATAGGTGGGAAAAAAGACCCATTGTAGTTTGTCGCTTTATAGAGTTACTGACCCACATGAACGGGTTAACGAGATTCCTACTGTCCTTAACTATCTTCTTGCGAATCAACAGCTAACCGAACGGTTAAATAAAACGCATTCAAGGTTGATGCGTCTTAACAAGATTCCTATTGACCCCATTTACCCGGGGGCCACCAGTCCCCATGCATCATGGTGCTAAAACTGGAAGTGTTCCCTTTGGGTACAAGAGCCTGACCAGAGGTCTTTTCTGGTACCACAGGCTATTGGAATCACAGAGACGGTCTCAACTCTCTGCCCGTGTGTCACCAAACCGAAAATGCTTTGGAGTTTAAATTGGTAGTGTCCTTGCAGACACGGAGCTTGACCGAAAGCTTAATTCTGGTACCACGGGAGCCAGAGCCCCCGGAACTTGCTCCGCCTGGCTGTGGTGCGGCCCCTCGTGGAGTGTCGTGATGGCTGTGGTTTAACACCCAAATGCGAATAGAGTCACTTAGGGCTCGACGTGAAGTTGCGTTTCAACCGGGTGCCGTGCCACAGAGATCGGAAGAGGTATAGGTAGGCGTCGCTCCTCACCAAGGAGAGAGTCACGACCATGCAGTAGTGGCTCCAATTGGTACCTTTGGGGCTTTTTATGAAGTTCCACTGTGGACTTTGGTTGTCGTTTTAACCCTGTGCTTGGCACCGTGGGATTAAGCCATCATGGCAGGTGCTCACGTTAAACCACCATTGAATTTAATGTCCCCATTTACCATCTTGAGAAACTACAACTCCACCACTAAGGAAACTTTTGATCTTGAGTCCTCATATTATTTGTAAAGCGCATATGTCCCTTTCTACTTTTTGACGCTAATCGGGGTAAAGCGACATAATAGGTCTAGAGTAAGTGGGAGATAGTGTAGGCATCGGCTTGGTTTCGACAATAAAACTACTCTTATTGTTTCACTAAAAATTATTTTAGATATTGCCTTGAAGCACGTTTGAACTGAGTTTAGTTTTATAAACCTAGCCAACTTGATTTCTCTATCATACCTTAAATAATATCGGAGTTGCTTCGATTCATAGACTTGTCTAAGGCGCTGTCGTATGACGTTCTTATGAGGGAAATTATCGTTTCCGGAATCCCCTCCTTCGCAACCACTGCCAAATGCACTCCCTGCCTACGCTGTCCAAGGCTTTAGCGAAGTCTACAAAGGCCATGTGCTGATTTTTATGTGATCCGCGCACGACGAGCCTTTTCTAAAGCTGGTTTGTTCTTCGTCAATGGTGCCTCACAGGCGATCCAGAACTATTTTAGCTATGAGCTGCCACCTTTCGCTGCATTTTTAGATACAAGTAATAGTCCCAGGTTGGTCATTAGACGAGCGCCTGAAGTCCTTGATGAGTTCGGTCTCACGTATGCGAAACCATAGAGGTGTATTCAAATTGCAATAGGGAGTGGTTAGATGTCGATTCTTATCTATTGGCCACTGTTCTGCCTACGACCCTTTTGATTGGCTTACACTAAAGAGGTTTCAGACTGCTAACTTTTGGATATTAGGGCGCGCACTACAAGGTCGTCAATTGTTTTTATTTTTCTTTGAGTGCAGAAGAGACTTCAAATGCTAGCGAAATCAATTTTGGTATGTATGCAACGAAAAAAGCATTAAAAGCAGATTAGTAAACTTAATTCAATAATAACCAGCCTCAGGGGTCAAACATTCGACCACCAAGTTATGAGAAAATCATTTAGTGCTGCCACTGAATCGACATATTTTGTCTAAAGTCGAATGAAGCACAATTATTTATGCTATCAGTCATACGTCGTCTTCCAAAAGCTCCTGGTCCTTCGAAATCGTATTCTTAGATTGATCTTAAGCTCCATTTACACGACCTGATCGCTCAGCCGAGTTTTCGTCACCTGAGCAACTCAGTTCAGCGTTTACACATGCCTGAGTAGCTCAGTTGAGTCAGTTACAGAACCATTGGTTCATGAAAATTATCTAGTTCATTTGTGAAATTTTGCCTATTTTGGTTTTTATATCCGCAAGTGATTTGCTCTCAAGTTGTGCAGCAAACTTTTCCAAAGTGGCGATTCGCATGATCTGCTGCACCTACAAGGTGGGATTGGAGGAGTCATACAGCGCAGGCTCTGCAGCCGATAGCCAAAAATCGATAACAATTGTATATCGAAAGCGAGGAAGTGGCAACGCTCGCACACTTCAATCAGACAACCGTATGAGCGTCAGGTCAGGTGAGTGGTCAGGTCAATTAGAACCGGTTCTGATCACTCCCTGAGTAAATCTGGTGCCTACTCAGTCGCCTGTTTACACGAGCTGACAGCCACTCAGGCGAAAACTCACCTGAGCGATCAGGTCGTGTAAATGGAGCTTTAGATGTTTACACTTGACAATGTTACAACTTGTCTTTTGCTTTATTTCCCTTTTCATAGTCGCAATGTTCCGAGTTTTGACATGACATACAAAACGGATCTTCATTAGATACTACAGCAGCCGATTTAGTACTGAAGAAGGAATTTTTTCCTACTAACAAAGTAATTTGATTAAATTAAAAGATTTTCTGAATGAAACCTTTTTCGGGTTAAAGTCCGTGAGTACCTAAACTAAAAGGTTTGGTTCATGGTCTGGTTCGATGGAACCAAAAAAACCGTACCGATGCGATTCTGAGGGGTTCGTCTTAGACTGCTATTGCTTCAGAAAGTTGTCATTAAGAAAAATTTTCAATTTTTTTCCTTGACTTCAAGTCTCTGAAATTCGAGTCGCCAAATGGTTTGGAAAATCATTGATTCTTTGGCTTGATAGTGTGGGTGGAATTTTTAAGGACAGAATGAGACGAAATCCGACATAACTTACGAATGCTACAGATCAACAGATACAGGTAAGATCAACTGCTATAACTGATGTAATAATTTTCTTTCCTTCGTTATATTAGTGAATCAATTTGAGCGAAAATGTTGTGTGAACAGCAAAGTCACCCATTAAAAAGGGTATTCATTTCCGTCCCCATTATGTTTAATGTATTCAAATCGCTTCTCTTATTCTCGTTCTCGTTCTCATTCCCATTTCTCTCTATAATTTGCCTCACTTTGCATGTGGAGTCCGTTTTTCTTTGCTTTTCGTTTCCAATGTGATTGTAATGACTTCGTTTTGGGTTCTTTGTATTTTTTGTATGAGTTTCTTAAGAATTATTTTGTTGTTGTTGCATTTGGAGCGTAATTACAGTAATGCAAGAGCAGCAGCAAAAAAAAAAAAACAGAAACACATCAAATTAAACAGGAGCCAATGATCGATCGATCGGTACGCACAGTTCTCAGTTCTCAGCCACAGAAATCATCGCCCATTAAGAAAGTTGAAGTTGAAATTGCAATTTACCCCATGTAGGGGTAGGCGGGTAGCGGGGAGCAGCAGCTGGAATGTGTATTATAAATTTAATAATTATTATCGACAATTTTACGACTATCTCCACATATAATGCCAGCGACATGCAACGTGGCGTATGCGCTATTTGAGCTATTGAATATTCATGCAGGCTAACGGGGAGAGCGGGGGGCATACACCCGAAATTCAGTTTGTTATATAACACACATAATTATAGGCAAATCGTGGCAACGAATTTTCGCCACGCACACAATCGCGCGAGTCTCTAATGCAAACGGCATTCCCCCCAGCCTCCTCCCACCACGCCCTCAGCATCCATGCAGCGGGCACTTATGTGGCATTTGCTGCATTTTGGTGCTGAGGAGCACTGAACGCAATGGACGCACATATGGATGAGAGTGAGGGGGGGTGGCCAGGACAGTGGGTGGCGACTCTACAGCATTTCTAAGTATTATACATACACACATACGCACACTCGGTGCGTGTGTTTAACTGTACATATGTATGTAGGTATGCCTTTGCTATATTTGTATGTTTTGACCATTATACATGATTTCCTCGCAGTGTGCGAGTGTGTGTGTGTGTGTGTGTGTTGGTGTAGCTGTTTGCTGCAGCCATAGGAATAGGAGGCTGCCGCCTATTGAAGTTGCCTGGTCCTAGATGGCACCATGAGATCGCCGCGTGGCAACAATAAAGGATTTGCAATTCAACAAAAACGATTTCAAATGCATTATTAACACTGAGTTGCATTTTCAACAGAAACAAAATAAATAGAACAGTCAGTGGAAAAACCTTGGACCTGGGGATTATACGTGGGTCGGGTGTTAAGTCATTGGCCCAAGTAAGAAAATATGTAAAGACTATCGGTTGCGCTGTGCTCAGCTAAGGGATAGTATGCTCCGCGGACATTACCAGTGATTATTGTATCTTCTATCATTAGAACTTTATTTTACCTCACTTAAAACTTCAAATATTTGACCACGTAACTAGCGATATCACTAGCGAAACACTTAAGTTTGTTCTTTCTGATTTAAGAGCTAGTATAGATAAACAGCTCCTGGAAGATATAATGCTAATTAACTTAAACTAAGCATTTTCTAAAAGTTGTTAATGTCATCTAATGGATTTGATAATAACACTAAGCTAAGTAATCAATATTATGATTAAGCATATGAAGAGAAAGTTATATAAATTTAATTTTTTACTAATTAATAAATCAAAAGTCAAACTTTTTATTTATGTTCATGCGAACCAAGGGCTCGAACCAGAACCTTGGGTTCAGGGGATCCAAGAACCGGTCCACGAACCGAACCTTAGACCTTACAACGGGTTCGAACCACCGGACCGAACCTCCTGCATAATTTCAGAGATTTGCGGCCTTGTTTAAAACCATTGGGCGTGTTCACCAGCATACATCAAACATCAAAAATCGAGCATCATTCACAATGAACTATTAGTACAAGATTATATTTTTTATTTTTTACAACAAGCAATCAGATTGCACATTACATTAGTTCAATAGGGCCGGGTGTGGCTCAGCGGCTAGTGTGTGCGAGAGGTCGTGGATTCGATCCCGCCTCGGATCGGCGGCAGCTTTGGAGTAATTAGCAATGAAGAAACTTCTCAAACTGCCGTTCGGATTCGGCGTTAAGCAGTAGGTCCCTTTCTCTTGTACGAAAACTTGAAGCACACAAGCCAAGAGATTGAGCGGATGTCGGCTTTGGGGGCTAAGACAAGACATTTTATTTGTTACAAAGTTCATTACAATTATCGAACTGGATCCATTGAATTATTGTCATCGATTTGTACTGGTTTTCGGTTTCGTGTTTCGCAAAATCATTTTATCTGGCTAGTTTTAGCTGGCTCGAGGTCTTGTTATGCCATTCGCATAACTTTAAACAGAGGCACACAAAGGAAGCTTCAGGTTTGATCGGACGCGTTTCATGAGGGACCAAACCCTCACTCATCAGCGATCTTGAGCCTGAAATGTCTATCCAAAGAGCAGCCTCTCCATGCTAACAACGGCGAAACTGTTTGAGAATTCCAAAGGCAGCTTGTGCGCAAAACACCAAAAAGACAGCCTAAGACAGCCATTCCCCTTTGTAAGTGTGTGGCCTCCATTGGACTTTTTACTCAGTGAGCAAATGTTTGCATTTTTGGATCCCCCTATTTCGGGTCCTAGGAATCGAACTGCATCGTTACTTTTTTGAGTTGCCACGAGCCGTTCATACGCCTTTTTTATACCCTGATCCCATTAAAACAGCCGAGTCGATTTAACCATGTCCGTCTGTCTGTCCGTCCGTTCGTCTGTCCGTCCATCCGTCCGTCTGGCCGTCTGTCCGTATGAACGCATCGACCTCAGAGACTATAAGAGATAGAGCCACAAAATTTTTGCATGTAGGTAGGTGTATACCAGATTCAAATAGAGCTGGTTTCAGATTTGAAAATTCCTCCCCCTCCCCCCTTTAAGCTCAAAAAACTATCAGAGCCACAATTTATAAGTTAGACCCTCGAGACTTTATATCAGCGATGTCCAAAATTTGAAAAGGCAGCCACGCGTAGTTGGAAAGTTTGGTGATTGTGTGTGAGTTTGGACACCACTGCTTTATACATATCATGTAAAGATCGGACAAAAAACACCGAAGTTATATACTAATCAATTTTGCTTTTGGGAGAGAAGGGGTCTTGCATTGTCAGTTATCGCGATCGGCCGCATGCGCGCTTGCGTTTGTGTGTATGTTGGAGTGTGTCTATGGGTGAGTGTGTGTGTATGTAAAGGAAAACACACGAAATCAAGGGAACATGGTATTTTGTAGTCGGGGCACTCGACTACTGCTTTTTTAATTGTTTTTTATTATAGTTTTTTTTATCAAGTTTGCCAGTTTCAAGTTTGCCTGTGCCAGAACCAAACATATTTGGTCGGTGTCAAACTTCAGCAAACTTTCTTGTAATTGTAACATTCAATGATTTGGGAACACTCCAATCCCCGATATTGGGGTCCCAATGTCGAAAAAACCAAACTAAACTTATTTTTTATAGATTTTTCGCTCATGTTTCTTCAGTATTCAAGTTTTCGGTTCCTAACCTCATAAAGAAATGTAGATCTTGTTATGCTATGTAGCTGTACGAAAGATCGCCATCTCAAAGTCTCTTTAAAATTAAAAAAAATATACACGAAAACAAAGTAATGATGCAGTTCGATTCCTAGGACCTGAAATAGGGGGGATCCGTCGAGATTGGTAGTGTCTTTTTTCCGACTCGCACAGAGTAATATGGTTAAGCCCCTCTTGAATATACATTAACATGCTTAATACTAGACTAAGGAAAAATTTAGTCGACTTCTTATTCCATTTGAATAGTGAAAACCATATTATAGATTTGTTATCAGAAGTCATGAAATTCACAAAATTAAGTTTCACATAAGAAGAGTGTTGACATACATGAGAAGTACATACTATGATCCAAGCCCGGAAAAGTTCTTTGAGAACTTTGAATATTCTTTTTGAAGTTGCACCGAATGCAGATTTGAATGAATATCCTACGGTCATCCGGTAAATCATCAAAAAGAAAAAGCAGTTTTTAAGAATTTGTTTGTTAGTTAAGATAACGGTGTAGTTAAATGTTCGATATCTTTGTAAATAGCATCCACACTACAAGTTCTACAATAAAACAATGTATGAATGATTAAGAGATAACTTTATTAGCTTTAATTTGGTATATAAAACTTATTCATAAGTTATAACTGCTGTGTGTGTGAGCATCTAATTAAAAGTTTTTTCTTTGAATAAACTTTACACCCGGTCACCCCTCACTGCTGTTGGCGCCAGCTTTGTAGTAATTATCCATGCAAAAGCTTTTCAAACTGCCTTTCGGATACGGCGCTAAATGGTTCTATTCGTAAATATTTTGCTCGTATATGGCCGGAAAGTTCATTATTTAGCCAATTTCTAATCAAAATTGGCTTAATTTTTAACTCCTTTGCTTAATTTGAGTCCTTTGCTTAATCAAAAGCAACATTTTCTTCTTGATTTTCGAAACAAAAGTCCGTTTGATTTCCAATTTATGAGTTGTTTTTCAATTTTCTTTTCCAACCATCAAATGCCAACTCAGCAATGCAGTCGTTTGCTGTCATCTCGGTAAAAACTCGCCAAATCGCCATTATAATTGACGAGAGCATTAGACAGAAAGCCCAACGTGCGGGGGCAGGGGTGGAGGGTGGACTGTGTGGGGCACATTAAGTTTCCGATCGGCCATTGTTAGCAAGAAAGGCAGCTGACCTGAACGAACCCACACAGAATATATCAACAGTCGAGGCCAAAGTCAGCGCGTCATCGATATGGCTGCAAACGGCGGACTCGGACTCGGGCTCCAAGCTCCCAGCTCGCAGCTCCCTTCGTACGTAGGGCAGAAATTGGATGCGTGTGCAAAATGCATTTTCTAACACAACACAACGACGATGATGACGATGACGTGGGCCAACGCGAGATGCAGATGCACATGCAGTTGCAGATACACACGCACACGCACATACAGAGAGAGCAGAGCAGGACCCAGCACCCGGAGCCTGGCAACGTTTTTGTGATTTATTTTTAATTGAAATTCTAGAATGCGTGCAAAATACGCATGCAAAGTGTCTGCTGGGCACCTAGAAAACTTTATGGCTGCAGCCGCAGCCAGTCCACCCACTTGTCTATGTGTGTGAGTGCACCCTGCAGGCGCAAATTGCATATGCGTTTTTTGAGGGGGCTGGCAGGTGGCGGGGGGGCAGTGCGTACGTCGAGTCCTGTGCCTGTGCCTGGTTGTTGTAATGTTTGTGCCACGCCAAAATTTTCTACAAAAACAAAAATGGGAATTAATTTTGTTTTAGAGAAAATTTCGCTTGTAGGCGCGACACAACCCAAACTGAAAAGGGAAGTACTGTAGGGGTGGTTAGGCGGGTCCTGCTGCATATTTGCTGATAATAATTAAGTGCAGGAAGGCGTATAAAGGCAGGATCAAACGCCCACACAGAAATATAGTGAAACAGTGCAAACTGCGGCTGGGATAATTGGCCCATAGGTGGCGTCTGGAATCGATGGAATCGAAATGTTCCCCATATAATGTGAGAGCGAACTTAACCCTTCTTCCAGTCAAATTTCGTTTCATCATTTCCGGCATTGAGGTAACGAAATTTTATGCATGGCAACTGTAGTTGTTGTTGTTGCTGTTGTTACCCAAAGGCAACGTCGTCATCGTCATCGATAACTGCGACGTCCTGCAAAAGTCCAGCGACTTTGACCAGATGAGACCTCCCTCAAGCGGAGCCTACTGCATGCAGCTTAGACCTCCATCCTACACACACACACACACACGACTCCCAGCCAGACACTGGAACATAGAACTCTCGGGGTGTTGGTGCTGTTGGTAGTAATGGGTGGAAGGGATCTGGGGACAGGCTCGTTGTGCAAATGTGCAAGCTGGCATCCGTTTTCTCATTTTGAAAGATTTTTGTTTTTGTTTTCTCTATGTTCACTCGTTGCATACACATAGGCCCACACACACACACCCGCCTGCACGCACGTTTGGGCCCAGGAAACGGAAACGAAAATTCTGCGAAAAACAACATCGAGGAACTGGAAGGGAATCAAGTGCAGGAGTGAAGCAAAAGCAGTTGGCCGCAGGAGGAGCAAAAATAACGGCGCAGCAAACATCGCTGATGACCAAACAGCGACAACGGCATCGAATGTGGCAATCAGGAGTCGGAGAAATGGCCACACACAAGTGAAAACAGTGGGGCAAACGACTAATGGAAATTTAGAAATTGATTTATGTTTGCGGGAAAATTTACGGAAACGGGAAAATAAGTAATCTTATAGGGGAAAGTAAATTGAATGAGAAAAGAGAATGTTTCAGGGAGAGTTTCCAATAATGAGTCCTTCTTGAGAAATTAATCCAATGAACGAGTACTGCAAATACAACATAATACAGAAATGTATATGGGGTTGTTAGCCGTCTCAATGTCGAGGATTGATTATTGTTCTTCAATCAAAGTTCGGTGAAGTTAGCTTTCAAACTGACCTTGGTTCCCAATATACGCCCAGCCCTTTATCAGGGTTGCATAGTTCTAGGGGACTCTGGATTATTGCCTCTGTTGGATGGTCTCTTTGCTTTTGTGGCACTTCACTTGAGTTGGAGACCCAATTTCGGATTGTGAAACCGCTTGAAGCATGGGTCTCTTTTACTTTGGATGCCAACTCGATTGCTTCTTCTGGAGATAACTCCATGGCGAAGCCTTTGTCAACCAAATTCTCATTTTAGACTTTTGTTTTGCAGTACAAATTTGTCTCTCTTATCAAGATCATTGGCTTGGTATTATAGCATGTTGTTAATGGCTTAAGGGATCATGCTTGGGCAGTCCAAAAGTTCGAAGACTTTTTGAACATTATTCAACCAAATCTTTTTATAGTTGACAGCTCAATCTGTATATTTTTACGAATGAAATCGAATTCTGTCCGGATTGAGTTGCTGAAAATTCTTTTCAAGTGGCGCCCGAGCAGGGGCCATGTGCGTGGCAGCTTCTTCGGTGATAGCGGCGAGGGAATCAGCAGGGAGCGGAGCACCGAACGCGACGTGCGTGGCAGTTTAGAGAAAAACCAGCGAAGAACAACGCTCCAAACGCGACGTGCGTGGCAGCTTATCCGGTAACATCGTCGAGGTAACCAGTGAGGAGCGTTGCACCGAACTCCGGTTACACCAACAAGGAGAAAGTCGACAGCGACGTATCCCAGGTCTATCCGACTAGAAAGCTTTTAACAACTCTTTTGGCTTTCTTCGATACATTTTCGAAATGGACCGAACTTGTACCACTGAAAAAAAATGCCTCCCGTTCGATGCGACGATGACGATACGATAGAAATATTCGGCCAAAAACATCAGCCAAAAGTGCCACAATCGAGCATCTCTAAGCCTCTTGGCCGCCAAATCCAAAAGGCAAAGTTCGAAAATCTTTTTTATGTCTAGTTACTTCACTGCTGGCGCCAATTGCTGGTGAAGGTAACAGGTTGTGTAAAAAGATTTTAACGAAAAAACTAATTTGGATATGCCGAGGCGGGATCAAACACCCACATGCCTCTTGCGCACCAGGCACACAACCACTACCCGCTGCACCGCAAAGGGCCACCCATACTCACAAAGAAAACCCTAGCTGATTTCAACATCCAAACATTTGTATAACTTATTTTTCGCTTCGTTCACAGACCCACTGAGCTACGAATTTAGATTTACAGCCGGGTACGGAAAACTAAATATATAAACAACGTCAAAGTAATGCGGTGTTTACGATATTCAAAAGCTGTAGTATGCGGTGGTACGATATTGAAATACGTTCATTGAAGTAATGCGGTACTTATACCGCATTTCAATAAGTATACTTAAAGTCAAAAAAACAGTACCCCATGCAGTTCTATGATACGCACCATAAATCGGAGAATTTTAATATCCTCCAAATGTTTGCAGATTTAAAAAACTTGCGCACGTTTCATATCAGTGGGCGTACCCTAGGAGGGACTGTGAAAACTGCTTTCTTGTGAAGAAGAATAAAAATGAGAATAACGATCAACCATTCTCAGAGGTCCAGGTTTCGCACTCGGCTGCCGTCTAGGTGGTGGTGATGGCCCAAAGTATAAACGCAGCCACTGCTGCCGCCAGAGGTAGAAATCAATCCAGAAAGCAACATTTAATATTCAGAAAAAAGTAGAAAATTTAAGATAAAAAAAGAATTAAATAAATAAAGCGAGAGCGCTTAAAAAAGAACGTGTGTCTTTTGCAATAGCATTTGCCCGACTGATGTGGCATGCTGCCACAGTCGACTACTTGAAAAATTAACTTCAAGGCTTGCTACGATAAATATCGATTATTGCCACATAACAGTTGGGTTTGAAGTTTAAATATCGGCGGCAACACTAACATTGGCTCACAGACATAGCCTAATCCCGAAGTTATTCGTAAGTAGAGCTTTTACCCACCTAAAGGACCCAGGCATGATGAAAGCGAGGAGTGCATATGCTAAAAAGAAGGCCCTGTAGAGGATGCCTGAAAATTTTACTATTTCAAGACAAACCCTCATGTGGCAACAATCGATATTCATCGTAGCAAGCCTTGAAGTTTATATTTTAAGTAGTCGACTGTGCCAACATGTCATGTCAGTCGGGCAACAACAATTGTAGGAGACACTCGTTCTCTTTTAAGCGTTCTCGCTTTATTTATTTCTTTTTTTATATCTTTAAATCTCTACTTTGATCGGAGTGTAAACTTTATACATAAGTGCTGGAAATTGGCGGGACTAAGGCCTTTGGGGAGCTCTACATTTTCTTATTATTGCCAGTTTACTTCAGATCAAAAATTGTAGCTGCTATTCCCCGGAAAAAGGGTCAGACCGTAACTGCTAAGACTGCTTGCCAAAAGTTTCCAAAAATTTGTTTAAAAAACTGAAAGGAAGATGAATATTTGACATTATGATAACGCGCCAGCTCACACCGCCGAAACAACAAGTCACTTCATTGCGCTCTTTAGCATTGAAGATATACGTCCAGCACCATTTTCTCCGGACTTAGCACCTTGTGATTTTTGGTTATTTCCAAAAATTAAATAAAATTTAAAGGGAATGGTCTTTAACATCAAAGCGGAGATAATTGATGCGGGAAATGCTGAACTTGAAAAGCTGGAAAAGCGTTAACGTATTGAGCGGACATCGCCTTGCAAAATACGCCAGTCGAACACATTGTGATGGGTATAAGGGTGGGTCGACGACAGTCACAAAACCGTCGACGGAACGTTGATACCGCGTTGGTCGGCCGTACTAGAAGGAAGTAAGAAAGTTGGACAAGCCCTACTATAGCATAATTTGTAACTGTGAAGTGCTGTCCACCACCGTGGCGACCAGTGCTGCCCATTATTGTTTGTTTTACTTATAACTCGACTATCGTTCATCCGATCTTTACCATTCCATTGGCGGATTGATAAATTATCTTTATTACTAATATGTCCAAAAGGAACGAACCTTCTATCTATAAAACTGTGGGAGATATGACTTTTTTCAATTTGAACCGCCTGCAAGTACTAGAAGCCCATGTCCCATACATGTCAAACCTCTATCTCTTACCATCTCCGAGATCTGTTTGCTCATACGGACAGACGGACACTTTTGCACAAACTTAATATACTCTGTGTACCTCAGGACCAGAGTATAAAAACCAAAGAGTGCATACACACACACCGACAAGCTGCCAGTCTTTTGTATGGCACTGATATGGTAGGCTGTTCAGACTGAGTCGAATATATGGTAGTATTTATATGGCAAGCAAGCTGCCAGATTTATTGTTGCCAGTGCTCTGGTAGGTAGGGTGAACTAGCCTGGAAGTTTAATGTAATATAATACCGAATACATTGACTTACCATATTGCTTATAGTTTTGCGGGGTTTGCTGACTGTAGAAAATGCCTTGCTTTAAAATATTTCCATCTGTTTTTGGAATAGGTTTTATTTAAGCATGCTTCGCATTCATTTCATGCATTCATTTCATGCTGAAAGAACTCAATAATAAAGCAAATTAAGTTGGGCGACTTTGAGGTGCACGTCCAAATACCCACAAATCCGCTGGTTGAATTCTGTTCAGCCTACGCCGACGAATGGGCCTTGTTAGAATTGTGGCAAGTCGATAATTGTGGGAAACTATCGATTTGAATATTTCTCAATGGTTTCGCTTAAAATGGGAATGCCCAAGTCCCGGAATATGGTGGTATTACATACTTACCGTTGAGCCTTACTTACACAAACCTCAACTCTCTTAATGGTGGTGGTGCAGGCCGTTTCCCAACATCTAATAACCCAGTTAAGAGTAGGAGGACTATGGTCTTAAAAAGCCTGAATTTAGCCTTAAGGGAAAGGCCACTCTCTGACCGAAGTATCCTGTCCAACTTGCGGAGTTTTAAGCGGACTGAGCCACACTCTAGATTAACATGGGGTCTCCAGGTGAGCCTCCTGTCCAGTGTGACGCCTATATATGTAATGGTGCCCTTGTGGGCAATTGGAGTTCCGTTCAAAGTGAGTCGAGAAGTGTAAAAGTAGCATGCTGCGTCTTCTCCACATTAACACCTATATTCCATCGTGAGGCGCAGCATTCAAATTCTTTGAGAAATTTCTGAGCTTTTCTAGAGGCAGATCTGCGACTGTTGCTTGAAGCCAAAAATACAGTGTCATCGGCATAGGTGGCTCTAAGTGAACCTTGGATATCAAGATATGGAAGATCAGCAGTATAAACTGTTTACAAAACAGGGCCAAGAACACTTCCTTGCGAGACACCAGCTCGAATAGGACGTAACAAGGATCGCACTTCACGCACTTCAACAGAGAAAGCTCTTTCCGTCAAAAAAGAGTCAATGGTTCCTAAGTCTCCACAGACACTCCGGGAGCATTGGTTTTGTTTGAATTTATAGTCTCCATCAAACCCTCATGCCAGACTAACTGCCGAAAAGTATTTCTTTTTCTCAAAGGTATCGAGGATATAATTAACTACTCTGTGAACCTGTTCTACTGCACTGTGACGGCTGCGAAATCCAAACTGGTGATCTGGAATCGCAGACTCAAAAGAGTCAATAGTCAAAAGCCTTGCTAGTAGAAGTCTTTCAAAAATCTTAGAGAAGGTAGGCAGTAGGCTAATAGGGCGATAAGAGTCCTCATTATGTGGGTCCTTTTCATTTTTCGGTACCATGACTACCAAGGCAAAAAATGAAAATGAGCAACTTCCAAAACAGCGTTAAACAGCCGACATAATAAGGAAATTGCCTCATTTGGGAGTGATTTGACTACATTTCCGTCAACAGAATCTAATCCAGGGGCTTTGCAAGTCTTTAATCGCTTTACTTGATCTTTGATATTTTTCTCATTAATCGGACTACTATCCGTCCGATTAATGAGGCAGGGTAGACCAAATGCGAGACCATATCGCGATATGGCTATCTGCTCTTCGTGGATGGTAGCAAAATCAAAGGACGTGATTCTATTTTCCAGATCACGAGCAAAAGCATCCGCAATAGCGTCATCAGAATGAACCCAAATGCCGTCGCAGCAACGGAGGGGGTTTCTGCGGAGAGGCTGGCGTTCTAGGTTTCGGGTACATTTCTATATTGCAAAGCCATGGTTTTGGTCTGGGTCAATGGTGCTTTGAACTGGACCAGGAGGATGGAGGCACACGTGAGGTCCTAACAATAGGACCAGCAGCTAAATGGATTTTGTCGACAAAGCTACTTGCTAAGTTATCCATTGTATCAGGAGATTCAATACAATAGTGAAAGTCATCAGCAATTAACGACGTCAACCCTGTCCTAAATCGTCTTATATCTGAGCCCCTTGGTAGAAGCCTGGGCTTGCTGCAAGAAATTCCCAAATAGACCGCAAAGTCAATAGTTGAAGGGAGACTCTACAAGGCGAGACCCTTGCCCACGTTTTTGCTTACTTTTCTTGGCGTATTGCATTCTGCAAGTTGTCCCACTTAGCTCTACAGTCGGCCGCTGAGCGTTTGGTATCTCCGTATCCCTCTCACCTGGGTGGAAAGACAATGGTGATGGTGAGGGAAACAAGTCAGTCGACAAACTGGCTAGTCAGTGCACTAGCAATATCAATTTTTTCGCAACTGCCCAGCTCTTAGTAGAAGGAGACTCAAAACACTTGGTCAAACTTCTCTACACAACCTCAGGATAGTATTTGAGATAGAGATTCCGTCTATACATAAATTTTTTAAAGGTCTTCAAGCCAACCATTCTGCATATAATGTCTTTCCATTTGCTTTTCAGAAAGTGACCTCAACTTCACTGGGAAGATCTGTGGCAGCTTATCTTTTACTTTCTGAGCTTTCATTGTGATTTCCCAGTCACACTTCCGGATCAGGTCGCTCATTTAGCAGAGAAGATTCCATCTCAATCACATTGGAAATGCACTTCTGATGACAAACCCTGCAACAGCAATCAAATGAACTCGTGAGGTAATAAATAGGCAAAGCTGCTGGCTAACGTAAGCGGCGAATAGTTCTACTTTCGCAAATCATAATTAAGTACGTTAAAAACTTCCCTATCTGCGCTTCTCTGTGAGAATTTTTCAATAGCTTCTGCCCACTGTTTACCTTGCTTGCCCCAAACTTGGCTACCCGCCCATCCCGTGGACCATCTTAGGTGCATGTGAGGCGGCAGCATCTACCATCAACCATCTACGCGTGGCTTGAGCGCTATTCAAAAAGGCTTGTCCCGAATTTCATTCGCTGCCTTTTGTGTAGCTGCAGCTGCCAAAGCGGCTTGCTGCTGCTGATGATGAGTAGGATGTGTGTGTGTGTGTGTGCGGGGCGGGGGGTGTGGGGGAAGGGAAGGATGGTGATTTTTCAAGCCGCCATATTGCGACTTTGGCGGAAGCTCATAGAGCACACTCGCCCAGGAGACGAGATGCAGGCGGCTCAGATGGGCATGTGCGTGGGTAGAAAATCGAGTCGAACGTAGACCAAAATGCCATTACCGCCACCTTCGAACGCTGGACGTTAGTTTTCGTATGCCGCAACAAGATGGAGTGTCCTGTGTGTGTGCTCTGCATCTCTGTCTGCGTGTGCGAGTGTTTGTTTTCTGCACATTTGCATTTTACGAATATCCTTGCGCATTAGATGCCGACCAGACCCAGAGCCAGAACCAGTCTTCCTTCTCCTTCCTGCCCACTCACTCGCTCTCATGAGGCGCGGCGCTTTCATTTCATTTGCCAGCTTCGAAAAGTTTGGGCCTTCTACTTTTGGGTCCTGCCAGGCAACTCCTCGGCGGCGTTGGCTAACGCATTTTTCGCCAATGTCCAGCAGCTGGACATTGACGGACGACCACTAGCCACCCACCCAACCCACCAGCCTAAGAGTGTGGGCTTTTTGAATTTCAAATTCAGCAACAGCATCAGCAGGCGCTCTCTCATGTCGTTGCCTTGTGCGTCGTTCCTGCTGCTGCTGCTGGACCGCGCCTTTTTGTGCGAAAATGTTCAACTTTTTCGCAACAGTAAAGATTTTTGGTTGGCTGACGCAGCCAATCTCCGACGAGTCAGGCCACGTTGATGTGGGTGGCCAAGGAGTGTTTGGGAGTGGAGTGGAATTTTGCATATGTATCGCCTGGTCAGTTTACCCAGCTAAGCACAAGTGCTGGTGATGCCCCAACCTCCTGCTTAGTTGGGGGTGGGTTTTGGTTTCGTACTTTGGCATACATGGCGTATGCGTTATGCATGGCGCAGTGCAGATTATTTTAAGCTATAGTTGCGCCACCCTCCACACGAAAATAAGCACAGAACCAAATTTGTTTATTTTGACTTTTTTTTCATTTGTAATTAAGTTTTTTTTGACAATTTTGGAAATTTATACGTGGAGGGGGTTCAGTGGAAATGATAAACTTCAAAATATAAATCTGCGAAATGGTAGGTTCCAGTTCTGAATCCAAATCGGGACTTCAATTTTCGGTTAATAAAGGCTTTAGGTATGTAGACCAATGACCAGCCAAAATTCCATAATAATCAATACGATTAACCTAGATTTTATAAAGACCTTCGATTAGATATGATTTTCTTTCGAGAAGTGGGTGAAAATGCGCTAAAAAGTTTTTGTGAGAACATATTTTTCTAATTCGATCGACTTATGATTTCACCCACTTGGAAAATTTCCTGAAAATGTTGTATGAAATTATATTGTTTCAGTCTATGGCTGAAACCCGGTTTTAGGAATAAGGAATCTTAAAAAAAGAAAAAGTTAGCGCATGAGCAACGGAATAGTTGAATTAAAGAATTTAAATTCAGAACATTTTATGTAAACATGTCTGTTTGATTTCTTCTTCTTGCTTTCGACTTGTAAAAAATTATCAAAATTTTTCAATTCAACAATTCCGTTTGTCTTGAAAGTTGGTTTGTATTTAGTAAAATCCACCTCCGGCAAGGTAAAGGGCAGGAAAATTGTATTTGTGAATACTTTTATACATCCGACCATCTAGAAACCATTTTTATGTCAACCTGCCAGTGTGTCTAAACGCACCCTTAAACAGCTATATTTTCAAGCCACAAATTGTAGAATGAGAAAAAAACGACGGTGAACTCCTTGTTGAACCATTTCGATCGTGAATTTTCGTACACAATAAAGGCCGAAGTTCTCGGAAAAACACCACCGTGTTTTTTCCTTGCTGAATGCTAAGCCTTATGGCTTTATTCTTCACTGGAATTTATAGCAAAGTCTTACATGAGGTCGACAGCGTTAAGATGCCGGCTTTCATTTTCAGTACCGAGGTCCCGAGTTCAATTCCCAGGCAAGAAACTTTTTTATACCCTTGCAGACGGTATTATTAAATTGAAGGAAGCATTTCCGACCACAAAAAGCATATATATTCTTGATTACCATGAATAGGTGAGTTGATTTAGCCCTGTCCGTCTGTCCGTCCGTCAGTCTGTTTCTAGCAGAGCTCGCAAAAAACACTTAACTTTTTCAACGTGTCGACAAAAAACAGTTTGGTTACAGATACAACGAAAACAGGAAGCGAAAGAATTTTGTAGGATCAGAAGCGTTTTCCTGACCAGAGAACATTTAATCTAGGATGGGTGTGTGTGAAAAACCGGACACATGGACCAAAATGCAACTCCAAGCAAATTTCACACAGAGAAACACGATCTTGCTTCAATGAATGAGTGTACAGAACTGGGTTTTTCAGAGAGCTTAAGATTAACAAGAGCCTGGCCAGTTTAGCAGAGTTCGAAAATAGAGAGAGCTTAGCATATGGATAGTTACAGGCCGCAAACATTAGGCCTGCAAGTGATAATAATGTTTGACAATTCAATATGTAACCAAAAAGCAGTTAAATTCAAAGCAAATACATTTGGTAGTTTAGATTAAAATGACAAAATATGGAAGTTTGACCGAACAACAGTTTCAGTTCTGTTTTTGCTCAATTCGGTTGCGGTCAGAGCAAAGACCGCTTTTTTGTTTCTGTTTCTCTCCTGTCTTTTACTGACACTTTTGCCGATTGTATGTATATGTGGTTGTGTGTTGCGCTTGTGTTTGTCTTTGTATAACGACCCAGTCGGACTTTTCATGATGAAATATGCCCTTTTTCATGCTTACTTTTCACGTGAGAGGGCCTGCAAACTCCTGAGCCTTCGGCTTCCTTTTGCAATGGAAACACCTAAAATATCAGGGGTTTCAACCGTTCCCGATTCCGTTTCGGCTTAAGAAATTTCTTACTTTCTCAGTACTGCAGATGTACTAACTTTGTAAGTCGTAGGAGGGAAGACCTGAGACGATCGCTGCCAAACCCCTGAGTTTTGCAAGTCGTGGAATTTAATGCCACCAGATGTACTGATTTTTCTCATGTCTGCTTGATAGTCCGACTGGGGAGGGTACATACATAATACACGCATACATAAAGCCTACCAAACGCACAAAACAAGAAACACTTTTCGCAGACACTTACTGTGTTCTGCTCATTTGAAGACAGTTGTTTTGTGCGCGCTCGCTCAAAACAGTTGCTGTCGGAGGTTGTCGGGTGACCGACTCGTTTGTTTTTCTCAACCGAAAACACGTAACAGAAAACACATATGTTGCGAGAAAAAGTGTTCCGCTCAGTGTTTCAATGGGAGCAGGGTTCGAATTGCTGACTAAATATTAGCAATAGTCTTAAATTTTGACTAAAAACTAACCTATCATTTAGTCAATATTTGTAAATCGACTACATCCATAAACTTGAGTTTAATCACAAATCATAAAAACTAAAAGTTAAATAGGTTTCATAAAATATGATTTGATCAACTAGGCTAAAAAATATGAACAAAAACTAAACAAAATTTTTATTCATTAGTCGTTTTGCTACATTTGACTATTGACAATTTAGTTGTTTCAGTTGACATGACTTGACTTGACTTGACTATCAACTGAGAGCCAGTAAAAACTGCAAGTTAAGAGTATAAAGGTCGTTAACAGTCATAAAAATATAAAACGCTTGGCACGGCGTTGTTGTTCGAAACTTAATAGAAATAGTTTCATTTAAAACAACAAAACACTCCTGTTTGTATACACAAACATTTTGGTCTTTTGTTTCAGAGCGGCGGCCATTGGTTGCACCTGAGTCCAAAGTCCAAAACGGAGGCCACACACTTACAATGGGGAATGGCTGTCTTAAGCTGTCTTTTTGGTGTTTTGCGCGCAAAGCTGCCTTTTGGAATTCCCAAACGGTTTTGCCGTCGCAGGTATGGAGAGACTGCTGTTTGGACAGACATTTCAGGCTCAAGATCGCTGATGAGTGAGGTTGGTCCCTCATGAAACGTCGTCCGATCAACCTGAAGCCTCCTTTGTTGTGTTGTGTGCCTCTGTTTAAAGTTAAAGTTAAAGTTATAACACAGCAGACCTCGAGCCAGTAAAAACTGCAAGTTATTAAACTTTCAGTTTTTATGATTTGATTCCGTAGTCGTAGTCAAAAAATCATTTTGTTTTAGTCAATAGTTAAGTCATTTCGAACCCTGAATGGGAGCGCCTTCAAACTTCGTACTGCTTAGTTTGCTATGCTTTCCCATGATTTTACTAAGTTTGGTCGAAATCGGACATCTATATAGTATAGCTGTCATAGAAAAGCAGAATCTGAAAAGTAGTCTTAGTTAGAAAAACTTTCTGTCCTTAAATGTATTGTAATATGTTCTAGTGAAAAAAACTTTTTATTTTCAGCTTAAACGTCCTTATCATTGGAATATACTTATTTTATATACTCTTCACAACTCTACCGATTGGCTTGATACTTGGTTTTTACTTTAGAATTTTGTAAAATTGTATAAGGAAGAACTATTTTCCAACTCGGTTTAGGCTTAGTAAACTAATTTAAAATAAATGCTATTCCTTTATCTTAGAAAATTATTCCGCAAGGTTGCTATACTAATGTTGGTAGAAAAGGTATATAACTGGGGGGGGGAATCGCTTTATGAGAAACGTTTGTCATCTTAAAAATGTGCCAGTAACAAAAGTTTTTCCACTGGACGTTCACGTGCCTTATTAGGCAACCGATGATAAGCTAATGATATAATATTTGACGATTCAAACAGAAATTCGCCAACCAGTTAAGGACAATGAGAGGACTGACGATGACTCTGGATGACGAAGGCGATGAAGAAGATCTTCCTAACTTTCAGAGGCAGAAAAACGTTAGCTATTGGAAAACCAAATAAGGGATGTGGAGAAATAAATGTATAATATGAACGTTTAAAATTAATACAAATTGTATATTGTCAGTATCCATTTTTAAAATTGAACTGACGTACTACAAATTTTTGAAGAATTCCCCTTGCCAAGTCATGACTCTTGCTGTTTCCGTATCGTATCGCAATCGTCGCCGCGCTTGGCAAGCAATTAAAAACAAGTTTATTTTTACAACAATAAATTGACTAATTATTATTATTATCAACGAGCTCGATGCAGGTTATCAATATCAGTGGTACAACTTAACATAAAATAGGTAAAACTGTCAGAATCAAAGGCTGGCGGATGGTTGGGCCGGGGGCTGCCTATCGAACTCAACAAGTTTCAATTATGTGCTTGAGGCACACACAGCGTAAAAAAAAGAGTAGAAAAGTCAACAACATCTAAAACACTTTCGTAAGAAATGCTCATATGAGTTGCTGTTGTTGTTGTTATTGGAGTAATAATTAATTGACTATTTGTTGCTTTTGCTGTGCGCTCAAGTGCCGCCCCTCCAAAGTGAGTGCAAAAGGTGTAGAGGGAAGGCAACCCTTGTCGTTATATTATTAAAATGTAATTTTATTTATTTTAAGTGAAAGATATGATAAGAGCTACGAGACACACACATTGTCACATTGTCCCTGGTTATCAAAGGCGGCGACCGAGGTAGCAGCAGAGGGAGGAGGAGGAGGGTGGAGGGAGTGGGCCACTTAACTCGAGTTGTTGACTAAATTGCAACATTTCTATAAAGCAGTCAACTTTATGAGACGAAACTAAATGCAAAAACTAAATTATGCTAACTGTATTTTCAAGTCAGTTGATCTGTTGCCTCGAATGCGTGTGTGTGTGTGTGTGTGTGTATGTGGTAATCAAGTTGCTGCAACATTGTTGCTAAATGAAACTAGAACACCGACTTTAACTTTAAGACGGGCTTATCTTGAACTTGTTCCTAGATGTTTTTTGCCGCATTTGAGTTGCAGTTTTGTGGTGCGAGTAATTGAACATGACTTAAACTGTTTGCTGATCATTCGAGTTGGAAACTTGAAACCTAATTGAAGCTAGTTCTAGGTCTGATCTTGGTATCTATTAGTTTTGTTATTTATTTTAAGGTGAAAAGCCGCTTAAAAGCCCCTAGATTTGTATATATCGAAAAGTTTGCGGACCGGTTTAAAAAAAAAAAAACTGATTCTCATAAAAGTTTCTCATTGATAGGCGCTTGTTTGTACTCAACGATAGGTAGATAAACAAGTTCTTGGCCCTAAATTAAGATAGTTGGCTGCTTTCGCAGTTTTATGAATTGAGATTATTTAACGCATCAATGCTATATACCCATTGCCGCTTACGTTAGCCAGCAGCTTTCCTTTTGCATCGTCACTCTAGGGGTCACCAACAATCATGTTATATTCTAGACTTTTATCCTCTGGGATTTATTATGTTTGTAAAAATTTGAAGAATTTGAACTTTTCTTATCTCAGCTGTGACGAGTTATCGACATATGCTTATCGATAGGAGGACTCCCACTGCTTATCGATCGAAATTATTCCTTTTCTGCCTAAATTGTATAAATTGAGTTTTTTCATTGTAAAATTAAAGTATGTAGCAATCTATAAATCGTTTCTACTTGTAGGCAAGTAGCAATTTAAAGTTTATTCATAAACATCCTGCTTGTCAGCCACATACTTAATAATATCACCAGGCTTCAGCAGTTTCTCTGCATCCGAATCGGGAATCTCGAAGCCAAACTCATCTTCTATAGCCATTATGACCTCCACATGATCAAGAGAGTCCAGACCTAGATCATTCATGAAGTGCGAATCCACATTGAGCTGCAAAAAGACAAAGAGGGGAAAATGATATAATTTACAACAATTTTTGATCATTCTGTCTTCTGTATTGTGTCACTGGGCTCTTACCTTGCTGGGCTCAATCTTATCGTACAGCTTCAACATTAGCAAGACGCGCTCATTGATGAGCTTCAGCGACAATGGAGGTTTAGCCGAATATTTTCGCATTTGCCAGCCACATCTCAGGACCTTTAAAAAGACAGAGCAAACAGAGGAAGACATGGATTAGAGCTGCCTTATCAGCTCTAACTTTGACATAGGCAGAGACCACCTTCAAGACACGGAATTTGATATATACAAAGGTGTGTTTCCTGGAATAAAGTCGCATTGTGAATTTCTGCAAGTGCAAGTAATCTATGATTATGATGAGGAAAGGTCTCTCACACGCAGGTCCGTCGAAAGGGGATTCCGGGCGCGGGGGTTTTTCTCATGTTGTACATGGTCCGTTTAAGTTTTCGCCAAAAATCTGGGATCGTTTGTGTCTGACACACTCCGGGAGACACTGGCAAATGTATGTTTGCGTCCTGAGTGAGCCAATTTCTTAG
Source organism: Lordiphosa collinella (assembly GCA_018904265.1). Classification (NCBI taxonomy): domain Eukaryota; kingdom Metazoa; phylum Arthropoda; class Insecta; order Diptera; family Drosophilidae; genus Lordiphosa; species Lordiphosa collinella. Next base: position 92,641 of record JAEIFV010000941.1, on the reverse strand, counting down.
GCGAAACAATGTGATGCAATCGTTCACATAAGTTCAAAGATCTGGAACTTAGCTCGGGTTACTCGGCGGAAGCTCCGTAGCATCAATTCCAGTCTCCGAAAAAGTCGACAATGAGGTTTGAGGGCAAAAGCTGTTACCCCTTAAACCCCCTCGTAACGATTCAGTCCCACATACAACTTACTTGGCTGTTGATCGACATCAGCATAGCCATTCTGTGCATCATTAATTTTGACTGTGTCTGGCCCATGGAGCTGCTGGTGGCCATTCGCACAGTGCAAAGTGTGGCTGCCGCTGCAAATCGGCTGCATTTACGTACAATTTGTGTCAACGACATCTCTTTGGATCTCCTGAAAATGGCAAATATATTTAAAGTAGTTTTACCGGACCAATATGTGGCTTTTAACAAATTTGTATAGAATATTTACACAGAGTTTGCAAGATTATGTAAAAGCGAATGACAGAGACATAGCAAAACTTATCGATAAGCCGATAAGAATTGTAAAGTAGCGCTGCCCACTCTGTTTAACTATCGATTTGTAAACTTTCTAGTGGTATTCCTAAAATCGATTTAGATTTGATTTAGATTTCGTTTAAGCGAATCTGAATCAGTTGACGGAACGACCCTTTCTGTGCCCTGATTTGATTTAGATTTCGTGAACAGCTGGCAGTGTGACCGTAAAGCTGGTTGACCATTGGCGCGAAAGCTAAATTTGCTTAAAAAGTGTGAAAACTACTCTCGTAATCTTTTCATGGCTGCGCCCCTGGACGGATGGCCAAGCCGAATGCTAAATGATATATTCTTCTTTCTGCAAAAAGCTAGATTTTGTATCGTAATGCAATCAAATTCAAAAAAGTCACTTAAAGAAACAGCTGGTGGTCAGTGGCGTTGCTCTGTGGCCCCCTGCATTGAAAACTGACTACGCCCATCGGTTAGTCATGACGTAGGTAAGCGACTAATTTTCTTTTATTGTTACGGAATGTTAAATTGCCATCAAATTGGAGTAATCTTCCTTGACATGTGGAAGGCGACCTTTGACTCGCAAAGCAATTCAACCAGCTGTTCTTTGTTTAAGCTAGTGTGTCCGTAGTGCTCATCCGTGAGAAAACTTCTCATTTCTTGGATGATATGGAATGCTTGCCAGTGGAACAAGGGCATTATTTCATAGAAACTGGTCGAACTAATTAGCAAGTTTTAGCCTGCTCGAGAAACACAACATCCCAAAGCGGCAGCAGTCTTTGCCTGTCAACTGTCAAACCAACAGCCGTCGATCCACGCCAGCAATGCCACAACTGCTTGGGAATTCCTAAGCTACGTAAGTGCAGAAATCGATGGCACTCTTCGCTTGGTAGCTTCCCCAACTGTGAACTGTGAAGAGGACTCAACACGATTCTCTCAATACTGCTAGCTGTCTTCTCTCAGTTTCTTTACCTCATACCTCGCGCCTAAGAACCCTAAACTTTCGAATTTAGCTTGATTTCAAAAGCGAAATTCTTGAAAATTCAAGAACGAATATATGATTTTTAAAGAGCGTTCGTACTTAAATTGTTTGTTTTTCTTTTTTCTGGATGTATGAGCTCAAGCTTTTAGCAAGACACCCGGGTTGTTCGGTTAGTAATGATCGAACTTTATAATGAGTTGAGATCATCATGAAGGCTAGATGGACTGTAATTGTGAATAAAACTTAGCCTCCTCCTTGAATTTTGCTAGTTCCACAAAAATCCTGTCTTCGAGTCGCAATTGTTTTGTCGAAAATTGAAATTAGGTATAAAGACTGAATTCAAATGATCCAAAGCTTGTAAAGGGTGATTTTCTAAGAGCTATAGGAAAGTTTTTCAAAAAAAAAAAACACATAAAATTCAGGAAAATGCAAGAAATCTTTATTTGAATCGATAGTACGGTCCATATAATTTAATGTTTGAAGATTATTTCATGCAAATGTGTACCGTGACTGCGCCTCAAATGGTCCATCCGCTTAGTCCAATTTTGGCATACTCTTTCCAACATTTCGTCCGGTATCTCACGAATAAATGCTTCAATGCTGTCTTCCAATGCGTCAAATGAAGCGGGCTTGTCTGTATAGACATGAGCTTTAACATAGCCCCACAAAAAATAGTCTAAAGGCGTTAAATCGCACGATCTAGGCGGCCAATTGACCGGTTCCGAACGGGAAATAAAATGTTCACCGAACTAGCCTCTCAATAAGTCCATTGTTGCGCGTGCTGTGTGGCATGTGGCACCGTCTTGTTGAAACAACATGTCATGCAAGTCAAGCTCTTGCATTATGGGCATAACATCATCTCACGGTAGCGCTCACCATTCACAGTTATGTTACGATTCGCATCATCTTTGAAGAAGTACGGTCCAATGATGCCACCAGCCCATAAACCGCACCAAACTGTGACTTTTTGTGGATGCATTGGTAGCTCTTGCAATGCTTCTGGCGGATATACACTCCAAAATCGACAATTCTGCTTATTTACGTACCCATTGAGCCAAAAATGAGCTTCGTCGCTGAACACAATTTTTCGGTAAAAAAGTGGATCTTTGGCCAACTTTCCAAGAGCCCATTCACCAAAAATTCTACGTTGCGGTAGGTCTTTCGGCTTCAATTCTTGCACCAGCTGTATTTTGAAAGGCTTCACACCTAAATCCTTCCGCAAAATTTTCCACGTTGTTGAGTAACAGAGGCCCAATTGCTGCGAACGGCGACGAATCGATAATTGATGGTCATCATTAACACTGGCCGATACAGTTGCGATATTTTCTTCAGTTCGCACTCTACGTAAGCGTGTTGGTGGTTAAATGTCCAACAATGTAAATTTGGTGCGAAATTTAGTTTCAATAGCCCGAATAGCCGCTTCAGTGGGTCGATTAAACTGACCAACAAATGGAAGAAGAGCACGCATTTTGATAATAAAATTTAATAATTTGCAAGCGTTGTTCGTTTGTAAGACGATTCATGGTTAAATTATAGACCAAACTGAAGATGTTTGACAGTGAAACATAACACGAAACGTGCGTGAGCTGTTTAATTCAGTGTTTCCAAAAAGATAATAGCTAAAAAATCACCCTTTACTTTCTAACATTAGTTAAAAACTATTTGAATTTACCATAAGTGGGAGTAAACACGCCAGCCTCAAAGCCTTCGACTCTTAGTCAGAATAATAACAAGAAAAATATAAAACATTCTCAATTCTGTAGTTTTGATATTTTGTTGTTTATTTTGCATTCGCATCGATTGGCATGCACACGTTTAAAAGACCGCAAGTAAAGGCAATTAATTAATTTGTTTACATTTGCACAAAATGCCACGAAGAAGAAGTAGGAAGTTGCTGCAAGATCAGACGCAGATGCAACATGCATTGACCGACGAAGCGTGCAGTAAAACATTTTCAATGGAACTGCAAACACGGGCAAAGGCAAAGGAAGAGGCAAGGCGAAGGCAACGGCAACTGCAACTGCAACTCTAGACTTCGTCCCCGTCTTCATGTGGTCTGGGGTCTGGTCTCTCTCTCTTCGACTCTGTTCAAATAATTAACTGCAAGAATGCAATACGAGCAATGCAAAATGGGCAGCAGGCAGAGCCCCAACTCGAACCGTGGCTGCTGTTTGTTATTATTTTTAATATTAAATTGCAATTGCTGCGTTGATTTAATAAAAACACGAGCAGCGGCAGCAACAACAACAGTAAACAGCACGTTGCTAGTTTTAATGATCGAAGCGTCGATCGCACGATCCCAATCCCGATCCCTATCCCGATTCCAGATGGTGGCCACAAGATATTTTTACAATGTTTAGCTTAAGCAAACACCAAAGTTCGCTTAACCCAAACAAAATGCGCCAAGGCATTGGCCCCGGGGCTCATAACTTCTGGAGACTATACAAAAAAATAAACTAAACATTAAATAAAATATTTTATTGTGTTGCCACAAACCAGTTCGACTGCTGCCACACATTGTTGCAGCAGGCCTCAGTCGCTGTCGCTGTCGCTGACGACTTCAAGTCCAGTTGCCAGCTCAAATTCATAAACAACTCGCAAACTTCTTTTTATTTCAATTTGCAATTCAATAATTTCTACGCATTATTTGTCGCGTGTGTGTCTGTCAATATGCTTTTTATTGAAATTGATATAAGGAAGTTTACCGCTAGACTCCGCCGATCGCCAGAGTTGAGTCGCCCGATCGTTGACTTTGGCGAGCGGAAATCATTTGGACGCGTCCAGAGTTTTTTTCTCTTTGCGTTTTTTTGGTTTTGTTTATGCATATGCAACATATTGGCCAGTTGCAGTCGTCTGATTTTTTGATTGGCTTTTAATTAAATGACAAAATATGTGGCAACTGTAAACAACTCGCAGACATCTGCGATACATGAATTATGCCTCTAATTGAGAAGCAACAACAACTCCATGTGGGCCGAACAAGACGAACAGAAGTTGCGTTTGTAGACAGTGGGCATTAGTTTGGAGTTGGTACTAGATAAGTTTACTTTTTCCAACTGGTAATTGTCAACTTTACTCTTAAGTTGAGTTTTATGGAAAACTTATTTTCTGCACTACCTACTATTTATATAAGAAGTTTCCAGTGCCCTATTCCCCTTGCAAACGAACACCGCCCGTAAATAACCGTCTACATATATTTTAAATAAGGATAGCAAAGACTAAAACAAATCAGAGCAGAACCGGTTTCGCCCATTGCCCATTAGCTTTTAAACAACAAAAGTAAATCGGAAACAGAACTAAAAGTGTTTGGTGTCCTTCCTCTTAGTATTTAGTTTTGAAACTTGATAACGCCCTGATTTCTCAATGTGCGGTTAGTCAACGTGACCGACAGATTAACCAAATTTGAGTGTCTCATGCTGTGTGTGGCGTAACCGGAGGAACAGACTTATGTCCTGTCCTCACTACAGCTGGATTTTGCATTTTCGCATTTTGGCCAAAATGTACATTTTCGCCCATACAAATATATATGGCCACTTGAGGTGGCAGAGAAGTGCATTTTGCAAAAATGCATTCGCATTTCTCTTTAGCCATTTGTTTGTGCGATAGATTCTATTCGATACTCGACTATTGTTTTGAAATTTTGACGAAGTTTTCAACACTACATTAAGGCGCGCCAGCAAAGTTACATGCATCTTTTAACTAAAATACAAAATTTACACAATGGAAAAAAATTGATTTTTGGCGAAGTTATGTTCAAAAGAATTTACTATAATCACAACACCCCATCTTCTCACTATTTCTATTAAATAACAAGTGGTGTTGTGTTTTTTTTTGGTTTGGTTGGGGGGGTTGTGTGGTGGGTGTTCGTTTTGGGGTGGTGTAGGTTTTTTCGTGCTTAGCGTGTGTGGGGATTGGTTGGTGCTTGGATCGCGTGGGTGGTGTTTGAGGGGCGTGTTGGTCGTGTCGTCATTTTGACCAAAGAGGGGTTTTGTTTGGGCGTGGGGGTTTTTCTGCCGTGCTGGGTCTCTCTGGGTCGGCGCGTGGTGCGGTGGTGCTCTCGGTCGGTGTGGGGTCGAGCTCTGGCGTTCGTTTTTACTTGCGGGCAATCGGCGTGTGGCAATCATCTGGCGGCTCTGTGACGGAGTCGGGTGTAGGGCGCGTTTTTGGCGTTCCGCCAGCCATCTAGTGGACGCGTCCTCTCTACGTGGTGGGAACTCTGTTGGTTGATTGGTCGTGGTGTTTCGGGTGGGTGTTTTTGTTGTCGTCTGGGGGCTTCGTTTGGCTCGGTCGTGTCTGGTTTTTCCAACTGTGTCGGGGCCAGGTTTTTACTGTGTGCCGCGGGTGTGGGTGTTCGTCAACAACTGGTGGGCGGAGGGTGGGAAGTCTTTTTGGTGGGTATTTAATAAATTGTATACCATCCAAACCAACACCTGTAGAATGGTACCGACTTTCATATTTCGCATACCACAACCAAAAATCTGGGTGAAGAAAATCAAAAGCAAAAGGCTAAAATCAAAAGAGAGGAGAGTCAAGCCCAATACAACTGCCGCTGCTGAGCAGCCTTAATTCCAGGAGATTTACATCCAGAAGACTTGACTAAGGAGCCGGCCAAAAAGTAGCAGGAGCAGCAGCAACAGCAGCAACAGCAGCAGGTGATGAAGAAGAATAAAAAAAGAGAGCCGTTTAAAGAAAAGCACAAGAAAATAAAACGAACGAAAATATCTGTAAACACGCTTTGAAAATAATAGTTATATTTATAAATAGAGTCAGCCCTTGGACCGCATGTGTAAGTCGCTGCTCTAAAATGAGACGCTCAAAAACTTTCCCCAAAACAGAGGTAGATAAGATGGATTTTAGCAAATAAAGATCAGTATGTTTAAAGTCGTCATCGCATTCAGTTTGAATGTTGGGCGACCACGGGTTGGTCTTTGTAGAGCGGCGATGTCCAAAATTTGAAAAGGCAGCCACGCGTGGTTGGCAAGCCAAATTCTGCCGGCGTCGCAGTGAAACATATATAGAGAGAGAAAATATGTGTATTCTATAAATCAGTGGTGTCCAAACTCACACAATGAAAGCGTTTCGCTTGTGTGCGAAACAGCGAAACACAAGGGCAAGGTGACGTTTTACTGCGTTACACTGAAAAAATAAAATGCGTGCGATTTAAACATAAAACAAACTAAATTTTGAGTGACATGGGCCACAGTCGACTATTTGTACTACTTGTTCCATATTCCACCGTTCCAAATCGACGCTAAACAGTCGACGCTATTTTGACGCACATTGAAAAATTAACTTCAAGGCTTGCTGCGATAAATATCGATTGTTACCACCGGACAAAGACTTGGAACACATGGACAGTGTGTCATGGTCAGTGTCCATATGTTTCAAATCTTCGTTGTTGATTTCTGATGATTATTCAACTATAATCAATCCTCGACCTTGAGACGACTATCAACCATTTTGACCATAATACCGAAAGTTAGACAGAAACATCTTAGTCCTGCCTGTATTGCTTAGCAGGTTAAATTACCCGTGTTCTTCCTCATTTTACATTGTGTGTTCAGTCTGCGAAGCTAAGATGGTTTGACCTTTTTAGTGTGAATCTTTAAACATTCGAACAAGACTTTCCTGTGCATATGCACTTCCCGCTATCATCATGCCTGTCTCTTTCAGTTAGGTGAAAGTTCACCTCATCAATTACTTTAAGATAAGGGCAATGGCTGTGTACCCATGTTAGTATTGCCGCCGAAATACAGGGCCGAATTCAACAGAAAAATTTTTAAAATTTAAACCCAACCGTCATGTGGCATTAATCGATATTTATCGTAGCAAGCCTTGAAGTTTATTTTTTAAGTACTTGGCCATGGCCCCTTGTCATGTCAGTCGGGCAGTAGCTACTGTAAGAGACACACGTTCCTTTTTTAAGCGCTCTCGCTTTATTTTTTTTTTTTTTTTTTTATCTTTTAATCTTTTTATTTCTCTGTTCTGACTGTCATTCTGATGGTCATCATTTTCATCCAGCGACAGCAGTGGCTGTGTTTTGGTCATGATCACCTCCTCGACGGCAGCCGAGAGCGAAACCTGGGCCTCCTTTTCTAGTATTTCAACATCCTTTTCTGGTGTTATTCTCTACTTTTGTTCTCCTTCATTAACTCCTGATCCTTCTTGGCCGGCTCTGTCGTCTCGGTGTTAACCTCCTCGGACTTGGGCTGCTCAGCAGCGGCAGTTGAATTGGTCTGGACCAGAGATCTGCAAACGTGCCTGTTTTCTTGACTCGAGTATACTTGTAGTAAATGCGTCTTGGGTATGATTTTCCCACTCAAAATATGAAGTCAGTTCATATACTCACACATATTGTACTAGTATTTCAGTGACTGGTCTCAGTTTTGAGCGGGTGTCAAATTTACTTGTTCCTGCTTTGAGCGACACTGCACGATGCTTTCGTCTGTAAGTGGGCGGTCGCACGCAGACATTGCAGGTTACATACCAATTTTACTCGGACAGCAAAGAGGAATACGCAAATAACCCTGTGTTTTGTGCACACATTCTACCAATACTTAAGTATTACTTGAGTATTGCTCTTCGCATTTGTTGGTTTCTTAGGCACGCGTCACGTTTGCCTACTCAGGGTAGGGAAACGCATATCCAACTTAAATAAGTATGTATATTGAATAAATTTATTAAAGATCCTTAAAAAAAATGTAAAGGGTATGCAAACTTCTTCATACCTTTCTTCAGTGGGCGTAGGCAAAATTGCAAAAACAATACACACACAATTCGGTTCTGTTGACGTCGACTCCAAAGCAGGGATGAATTTGACGTGAAGTGAAGGAAACGAACAGAAGCCGAAGACGTATCAGAGAGCAGACTCACAAGGTCACCAGTCAAAAAAATTCCACAAGAGGCAAGCATGAGTAAAAAAATACTTAAGTGAGAAAGCGATAGAAACAAAATGCTTGCATTGTTGGTGGATAATTTCACAATCAAATTTTACGGTTCCCAGTTTGTATGAGTATTTTCTACAAGGAGGGCCAAAAGAAGTCATCCGATGTTGTTTGGCTTTCATTTTTTTTCTAAATAAAGAACATATATTCTGTTTTTTGATTATATTTATTTGAACTTTTAGAATTTTATTGGTCATTTCGAGAAGATGATATCGGCCAAATGGGCGCCGTTACAATTGATTGCTATACGTGCTCGTTTTATCATTTTTCATCACTTCGGCAAGAGCTTTGGGCTGCAGATTCTCGCACTCGTGTCGAATGTTGTCCTTGAGGGCTTCCAAGGTCTCGGGCTTGGTTACGTAAACACGGGATTTCAAAAGACCCCACAAAAAAAAGTCTGGAAAGGTTAAGTCGGGCAGTGCAAATCGCCAAAACGAGAGATGAGGCGACCCGGGAACGCCGCCTTCAGAATGTCGGTGGTGGCTCGCGCAGTGTGTGCCGTTGCTCCGTCCTCCAGTCCTAATTCGTTCAATTGCGGCAGAAAAAACCCGGTTAACATGACCCTATAGCGCGCACCGTCCAGCGTTGTCGTTTGACCAGCGGCGTTCTCGAAAAAAAATGGACCGATGACTCCTCCAGCGTGAACAGCGCACCATGCAGTCACTTTGGGCGAGTGTAATGGCTCCTCGTGCAACACTCGTGGATTTTCGGTGCCCCAAAAGCGATAGTTTTGCTTGTTCACGTAACCGCTGAGGTGGAAATGAGCCTCGTCGCTCATTATGATTTTGGTCGAAAAATCGATTATTCACGATTATTCCGCGTTCTTGGGGAGTATATCGATCCATGGCTTGTTCACTTGTATTCTACATCTGTCTAGTCCACAAATGTCAAAACAGATCTGACTTTGGCGGCTATTTGTAAAAATAAGAGCATCTTCCAATAGGGCGACTTCTGTTGGCCCACCTTGTATATGCTTCGCGAGTGGCGCGAGTGTTTTCGGCACTTAAGTGCGAGACGCAAATATGCCGCGAGTGGTAATACTACTGTATGCATCAGCGATGTTCAAGAAGAGCGATGCCAAAAAGTGAGAGTGTTTTGGTGTGCGATATTAAAGCGACTCAGCCCAGCTTTGAGCTGCCCTCAACGACGAAAGAGAGCTCTGCTAACGCTCATATGCCCGACTTCGGCATGCGCTCGGCTCGTGCATGGGCTCGTGTGCGTGTAATTTGCCGATTGCGCTTGGCCCCTGCGGGCAATGGGTGAACATCGCTGGTATACATTTTGTTGTAGTAGTCGGGATATCCCAGTGCGAAAATATCAAGTACTTATGCAGTGCACTTGCAGTTGCGGTGCACTCGTGCAGATCTCTGTTCGGCACAACCGAAGTTAGCTTAAATTTTAAATTCACTATTTTTTTTTTGCATAGTTCGCTACCCATTGCCGCTGAGCCCGAACCCAGAAGTCAAACTCGCTTGCAGATGACCCCAAAGCTAGCAAAACTGTTTTCCTTATATTTTCCGCTTCGTAATCATCTCTTGCATTTACCAGTGACAAGTTATAGTGTATCCTTTTTCTGTCTAACGAGATTCTTTCTTTTCATTTACCTTTTCTGAAATTTAAAAACAAAATATAAAAGCCAGAAGTTAACTTAAATAAGCTATACACTAGCTAAAACGCAATTTTTTCTAGTTTTTCTAAAATGTTTTCCACATCTCTTCAGAAATAAGAAACACGGAACTCATCTCTCCACTCCCACTCCCACAATGCCACATTGTTGGCAACAACATTTAATAATCGCGCCTGGCCACAGTAAAATGTACAACTTGCTCGTTTAGTTTCAAATTGCGTGTAGTACAAGCCAAAAGAGAGACAGCCAGATAGCGATTCGGACTCGGACCATAATCAGGGCCATAAAAAAAAAGCTGCCAGCCGGAAATGACATCCATGTATAAAATTTTTGAACTTGCCATATAATTTAGAATCTAGAAGCTAGAAACCGCCACCCACATGCAGAATAATTTTAATAGTTGCACTTTGCTGCCCAATTGGGCAGCACTTGCCGTTTCGTATCCAGTCCCCACCGCTCCATGCTCCGCCTTGCCTCCTCCAGTGCATAACACCAGCGAGTTTATTATGTCTGCACTTGGGTTTATTTGCTTTTACTGCCCTTTTGCTGCGGCGATTTGTTCTTTCGATTTATGGCGGGGACAGGAGAAGGGAACATCATCGTCGTGGTCTTCGTCCGCAGTCGTCGTCGTCCGTCTACAGTGCAACATTGTTGCTGCCGGGGCGACTCTGCAGAGTGTGCGCAAAAACAGCGTATAAAACGTATAAATAAAAGAATTCAAATAAAATTTTTAATAAACGAGTTGCCATTAAATTTATACATTAACTATAATTTTTATAGTTGGCGACTTTGTTTTGTATACGATGGCGACGTGAATGAGGTTCTGAGGGGCACTTGGGAATGGGAATGAAGAATATTGTTAGCATTGATATTCTCCCTGGGAGTCTTAATTTAGGTTTGGAATTGAAATTGTAGAAGGGATTAAGCTGCTGCAACATTGTTGCTAGCCAGTAGTGAAATCAAGAAAAGGTAGCTGTTCCATCTTATAATAATCTTGCATAATGTTGATTCTTCTAAGAATCTTCCTTCCATCTACTAAGTTTGATGCCTTTTATGCCTCTGTATTTAACATTTCCCAGCTACCCGTAACGACACTTGTCATCAGGTTTATTATCAAAAACCAAAAATAAGTAAGTAACCAACAACCTGACACGGCCAACAGCTCCCTAGCTGGTAGACAGGTGCTTGGCATAGGCCATAAGGAGGTTGGGGACAGACACTGCATCTTTTAGCCTCTGGCTCTGACGACAGCATCAACTGCATATCCTCCCCCAAATAACTCTTTTGTTTTATTGTTATCGCAAAGCTCTCGACCTGACCAGGCCTCTGCTCCTGCTGCTGCTGCTGCAGCTGCCTGAGTCCTGCTCCTGCTCCTGCTGCAAACCATGATAATTCGAATCGTCATTATTTATATTCTTTGAAAGTGTTTTTGCGTATTCAAAAATTCTATTAAGGAAGTTAAAGTACAAAACTTTTGTTGTTGTTGTTTTGGTTGTTGTTCATGCATGTCGAATGCATCAAGTGGGTAGATAGGGGTGCAGGGATGCAGTTTGAGGGGGTGGGCAGTGTCGTCAGCGTCGTCATCGTCATCGTTGTTGGTGCCGTTTGTGTAGTTTTTGCGTTTATTGTTGCATTTCTGATGTGATTTTTAGTATTGTCCAGCGACGATGTGCAATGTGCTGAGCATTTTTGCATGTATCCTGCATGTGCTTGTGTGTGTGTGTGTGTGGGGGGGGGTGGTGCTTCATTGTGCCTGTGTTAAATTGTTTGCTTGATGCTCGATCAAAAATGACAAATGTACTTACAGTCTCCAAGGCAAGTTGCTGGACTAAAAACAGATTGAATAGATGAAAGTCTACCAAACTAGAGCGAAAGAATCCAGGAACTAATACCGGAACCGGAATCGAAATAAACTGTTTTAAATCACGTACCAGAACCGCTGCAAATTTTGATTTTAGAACCGAATAACGATTACCGTTATTATTGGAACCGATACAACCGGAACGAAACCGAAATTTTGATACCGGTACGGTTTTGGTTTCTTTTTTAAGACGGTCTTATAAGACGTTCTTTACCCGATGTCAGATTTTCTTTTCACTTTTCTTAGAGTGCACAAAATTCAAGCACCCATCTGTAAAATTAGACTAGCATGAAACTCTCGCAGCTTGTAAAAGGTCGCTTAACGTATGTACATTGATTGAAATGTTTTACAACAATGATGCGCATGATAACAGTTCATTGGCTGCGATAGGATATCGCTTGATGGCTCCTGATATATATTATAGTGATCTACCGACAAATGATCTTGAATGTCGCCGTACGATTAATTGTTGTGGAGAAATATTCGGTAGAAACAACATTGTCGCCAGACAGCAATTTGTTCTGGTTACTGATTTACGTTCAGTAACATAGTCGGGGGGGGGAAAAAAAAACAAAAAATTTTTTTTTAAAAAAGTTTTTTTTTTGAACTACAACTGCTTGCCTTTACATGTGAAGTGTCTCCAAAATGCAAGGCTACTAGATTTGAAGTCAAAAGTTGAGAGATTTGAAACCCATGGTACAATAATTTATAAGGTAGCGCAACCGGAAGCGCCTTTTCGCATGCGCGAGAATTTGTTGGGGGGGGGGGGGGCGGGAAAAAAAAAACACGGGCCAAAAAATCATTCTTTACGTTTTTGATTGTTTTCGATGGAAATTGCCCGCTTATATCATTAAATTAAACAAGTTAAAAAAATAAAATACTTGAAAGTTGAAGTGCAGCGCAAAAAATAGCAAAACTATTTCTATTTCAGTAAAACAGGAAATCAACAAGGCATTGATTCGTTTTCCAAAAAGTCCACGCTTGCTGGAGAAGAGGCTCAAGTTTATGGGAAATAAATATCCCTTCCAGTCGAGCTGTCGTGTTTGTGCTGACCACTTTAAAGACGTGGACTTGATTGGAAAAGTGCGAGTCTAAGGTAAAGCATCAATGACCATTCAAAACATACAAATAAACCAGTCTTATTATATAAGATTACCTAGCAAAATGCGCATAAAAGAATGGGCTGTGCCGATGTGTTCAACGTAATATTGCCACAATCCGACAGTAGATTTCGTAAGCATGCATACATAATCAAGCAAAAAAAAATACTAGAGGACATGACGAATATGATTCCGAGCATGAGAGTAGCCACGAAAGAACTGTTTTACCTTTTCAAAGAGGAAAGCTTTTGTAAAACAACTTGAAATATTAGGAAATAATGAAAAGTTATTCGTAGCCTTGCAGTTTTTTACTGGCTAGAGGTCTTGTTATGCTATTGCCATAACTTTAAACAGAGGCACACACGAAACTTAATAAAAATAGTTTCATTTAAAACAACAAAAACTGCTGTTTGTATATGCAAACATTTTTGGTCTTCTGCTTCTGACCTGGCGGTCGTTGGCTGCTCACTGAGTACAAAGTTCAAAAAGGAGGCCACAGTAACATACAAAGGGGAATGGCTGTCTTTTTGGTGTTTTGCGCGCAAGCTGCCTTTGGAATTCCCAAACAGTTTTGTCGTTGCTAGCATGTAGAGGCTGCTCTTTGGATAGACATTTCAGGCTATAGATCGCTGATGAGTGAGGATTTGGTCCCTCATGAAACGCGCCCGATCAACCTGAAGCCTCCTTTGTTGTGGTGTGTGCCTCTGTTTAAAGTTATTCCAATAGCATAAAAAGACATCAAACCAGTAAAAAACTGCAAGATAACAGTATAAAGGTCATTAAAACAGTCATACAAATTATTCGTTACAGATATAATTTAGTGATGCTCTCAAATTGTTTTTTGCCGATCTCGAAAATAAATAGCCGGACACATATGTTTTGTAAAACCAGGACGTGTTGGTGAATTTATTTAGTTCTTTTCCAGCTCGCGGTGGATTGCATGACCATCCGCATAGACCGGAATTTAAAAATCGCCTCCGGTCCCATCTGGTATGCTCTCATCTGGGGGTAATTTTATGCATGATGAAAATGCGTACCATTAAATTGTGGTGGAGCCATTCACAGGAGGTATTTGTATCTTTAACAATGTTAAATAGTTTATATTTTGTCTTTGGTCAAATAGCACATGTTTTGACCAACATCAAACCAGTAACTCAGCCCGAGGAGGTTATGGAAGATCTGCCTGATACGGAATTTGATGCGTTGGAGAATTTCGCTGGATACATTTACCACAAGCTTAGAGAGCAATCAGGCGATGGAGAGTCTTGCACCGAGTCAACTTTCATCTGGGTAGACCATTTAAGCGAGGGCGGTTTAATAAAACTATCCCTCGACATTAGAGCCATTCCAATTTTTAATGGGGACTCCATTTTAATTGCAAGAAATTATACAAAATCCCACCTTTATTAAGCAGCAGGGATTGACTTGGACCAAAAAGTAAAGAAACTTTTTATTTTAGATCCCGGATGTTTTTGAATATTAATATATATTTAAGTTACCTTCGGCTCGGCCGAAATTTAGTGGAATCAAGGAAAAGCATAAAAAACTAACAATTGCGAAATTTGGAGGCGATCCCAACTAAAACAACAGCAATTTGCTATAGTCATCCGATTTTGACAAAACTATGTAGAATTGTGTAAATGTATATCAAATATATATATATGCCAACGTAAGGGACGTTTCCACTAAAAACAAAAAAGTTTTTCTCACAAAAACTAGTTTTTCGACCGATCGTTCCAATGACAGCTATGTATATGCTATAGTCATCCGATCCGGCCGGTTCCGACAAATGTGCAGCGTATTTGTACCAAAACACTTCGTGCAAAGCATAGAAACAGACGGTTAGACGGACGGACAGACGGACAGTGCTTAATCAACTCAGCTTGTCATGCTGATCAAGAATATATATACTTAATGTGGTCGGAGATGCTTCCTTCTATGCGTTACAAACATCTGAACAATTTTATAATAACCTCTGCAAGGGTATACATGCCTCGTTTACTTTTTATACTCTGTTCCAGAGGTACACAGAGTATATTAAATGTGTGCAAAAGTGTCTGTCTGTCCGTTTGTTTGTCCGTATGAACGCACAGTTCTCAGAGATGGTAAGAGACTCAGATGGTACTCGTTTATTACAACATGTAGCAAATAGTTTTTCTACATGTCACGTAAAACTTTCTGTTCCCTACATTTCGTTTGTGACATTTGTTTCGTTTCGGATTGCAGTTTCTACGCGCGGTGTGTAGATACATTAGATTTCTCTGTTTGCCCAAAAGTATTGATCGTGAAGAAGAGCATGATTTACCGAATCAAAGACCTTACTGAATTCAGTAAAGACGTCATCAGTTTGAGACCGGGAATGAAAAGTGCGATTTATCGGTGAAGAAAGCTCAAGAATATTTGTCGTCGTCGATTGACGATTAACAAAGCCATGCTGAGAAGGAGATATGAGGTTGCTACGGAGATGCTGCAACTGCAAGGAAATTAACTGCTCGATCATCCAATCGAGACTATTTTGTATGAAGTGGGATAATATATGATTTGTTTCAAAGACATGTTAAAATAGTTAGTTGGTATTGTGTGAACACAAGACTTTAGCTTAGTTCTTTATAACACTGCTTGGAACGTTGTCAGAACCAGTCGAGAAAGAGAAAGAAAGATCGAAAGACTTAAACTTATTCTGATAGTGAAGCGTTAGTGAAAATGCATTTGACTTGCGTTTATAATTAACGAATGACTAGAATAGTTTTGGATCCTGCATTGTGAGAGGTAGTCTGCATAACATTGTCTATTGATGGTCAGAATTTCGGAACGAGCAAATGAATAGTACGCAAAGTGAATCGAGGAACCAATTATCTGATATTTTTTAAAATGAATGGATTGTAAGCCAAGGTGGTTTAGTTGAGCTGTAGAAATGAGGAAATAAGAAATATGAACTAATAGTCAATTTCCAAAGGAGCTACATAAAATTGACAAACTTTAAGGGGATATTTGAAGTATATTAGAAAGGCTCTCTTATGCTGGCATTCTCTAGATATTTTAAAAGACAAGCCCAACAAAACCAAAGATTATTAGACGAAGTCTGCTGATGAAAATCAGCTTTCAGCACTTTTAAAAGCCAACTTTATATCATTATTTTCATAATTTTAGCACTGACTGTATGACTTATTTTGGCTGGCACACAAACAGACACACAGCTGCAGTTTTCCAGTTTTCGATGTCGCCTGCATTGCTGCAAAATGTTAATTTGAATTTGTGAGCATGTCATTAACACACACACACACACGCAAACGCACGCTTATGCCACGCCCATACACCCAGCTAGTTGAAGGCGGCGTCCATATGCATTTGACAAATGTGTTGTTAATGATGCAAAATGCAATTTTCGAAAATTCGAAAAGTTTTCCATTTGATTTCCAAAGAAAAGCAAATGCATTTGGGGAAAAACATAACTTGAAAATGGAAAATAGAAAATAGATTTGTTAAACACACACACACACACACACACACACAGACACACAAATTCTTAAATGCGATTTAAAACAAATTTATAAATATAAACAATAGGAACAAAAAGGGGCATATTTCTATATAAACAATGTGCCGCGGCAACAACTCAATTACCAACAACAAAAGCGGCGGCGGCAACATTCATCACCACAAAATTAAATTGCTTTTGTTTATATAAATTTTCCATAGACAAACAAGTAAAGAAATTTGTTTAATTATAAATTTCTGTCAAGATTCTTGTATTTTCTTTTTCTACGCTCAAAGAAGCGCCGCCGCCGCCGCCAACATCGTCGTCGGTCGTCAACATGTTGCCATCGTCACACACACACACACTCGCACACACACACCCAGGGAGATGTACCAAATGCAAACAAACAAACAATTACCGAGGGCAGCTCCCCCGCCGCTGCATTTGCCAATGTTTAGTTGTGGCTGCGTTTTGATGTTAGTTCTCTGTTTCTTGTTTTTGTTTTTCATCGATGGAAAAATGCAACACATTGAACATTTTTCTGATTTCTGATTTCTGATTTGTTTGTTCAGAATTTATTTAAGATCAAAGGGTAGGCAAATGCCTGGCCCCTCCCGCAATGGAGTCCCACACAGAATATCACAAAATATCTGAAGCTGGCAATTTGTCAATAATAAACCAAAGCAAATAAACTGCTGAAATAATCAGAAATATTGTTGAAGAATCAGCAAAAGCGGAAAGGCCTTGACAATTTATCTGCAGAATGGTTTCATGCGAAGAAATGCGGACTTATGTTATATACTTAGAATTTGCTGGGCTAAGCGCAATATATTTTCGAGCGATTGATTTTAGAACTAAAGTTTTATAAGTTTTTGTGATGAGTGTCTGCTCCCATGCACTGAGACTAGCGTTTTTCCATCCATCTGTCTCACATCTCTTCACTCTAATCAGAGCTATACAGGCCTGTTCCGGTTTTCACATATTTCTTCGATTTCAAATGAAAACAAAAACGAAAATCGAACGATTTTTTAGTAGTTCTTGTTTTCGAGCGATTTGCAATTCGAATGTTTCATTTCCAAATTGTTTCCGTTGACTACACTTTCACCTTAATCAACTGGAGAAGCCAAAAAATTCAATAAACAATCACTCAAAATAGTTGATTGTAGTTGAATTTAGGTGTTTAAAATGTCGTTTCTATTTTTAAGGGCATTTTATGAACATTTTCCCAGCGTTTCATAAACAAGTGAAAACCAGAACAGCTTGAACAAAATATGTGAATTCGATTTGGATGGCACATTGCAAAATTAAAGCTATTCATAAAAATTGTTAGTTTTTTTTATTAAAATAATTTTTAAGGGAATGTAAAATTTGCAAAAAGTATCTAAATACACTATACAATGGTACAAAATTAACTTTAAGCCATTATTATTAAGCCGCATTTACTTTTGAATTCATCGGCTCCAAGCAATTTGAACTCAAATCGAGTGAATCTTTCGAATTGTGAAAACCGGAACAGGTAACCAAATCGAATTCGACCAAATTTAGTGAAAGTGAAAAACGGAACAGGCCTTAAAATTGAAATTTTCATGTAAAATGGTAATTTAATTTTAATTACACAAAACTTCGTTACGGTAATTAAAATGGTAGTTTTAATTTACAGTTCAATCACAGTATTTTAGTATGTAGTGAGAACCGATTGGGAACTTAAATAAACCAAAACTTGTATGGATCTTAGGTGTATAAGAATGTTCTTTGGAATATGTAGGAAGAAGGGATATGAGGAGAAATCTTTTTGGAAGCGAACAGTTCTCGAAAATGCGTAAAATGATTCTTATTGGGGATAAATTTGTTGCTTAATTTAATTTTAAAGATAAAGGTGCAAGCTATCGATGGCACTATCGATACGCCAACGATGCCAAACACTATCGCTAGCTTTCGATAGTTTTTTTGAAGCTTTAAACATAATGAAAAATTCTCAAATTTTAATTGTACCCCAGCTTAACCCCAACTTTAACTTTTTATGTGGCAGGGTGGCTGAGCGGCTAGTGAGCATGAGGTCGTGGGTTCGATCCCGCCTCGAAACATCTAACAAAAATTTTTTTTCTTTGAATAAAACTTTACACCCGGCCACTCCTCTTTGCTGTTGGCGCCAGCATTGCAGTAATTAGCCATGAAAAGCTTCTCAAACTGCCGTTTGGATTCAGCGTTAAACTGTAGGTCCCTTTCTCATGTGCTAAAATTAGAAGCGCACAAGCCAAGAGATTGAGAGAGGCATCTTGACAAGCTAATTTTACTTAAAATCAAATACAGTTAGGAACTTTTGAACTAATACATTATTTTGAAAAGGATGAAAATGCCCATTTCTCAGATATTTGTTAAATATAATTACACTAGCTTACATTATTTTCGATCCCGACCTTTTGGCAGTCATTAAATATAAAATCGATTCCAAAAATTCGTCGGTAGTGCCGTTTTCGAGAAATCGGGATAAAGCAAGTTTCTTCGTTCGGAAGAAAAGTAATTCGAGAAATTTTCAGTTTTGGTTTATTAACTTAAATATTGAACTTCGTATATCTACATTTACTTAATTTTGAATCCATTGAGGGTAATACTAGAAACTTTGCTTCAGATTTATCTGTTTTTGGAAAAAATCCAGACTTTAAGTACAATTTTCAACAAGAAAAAAATAGTGGAGAGGTAACTTAGGCTCTCCTGAAGTTTTCTAATCCCTTGCAGTTTATTTTTCTAAATAAGACTACTTTCCGGACCTTACTTTTCTATGGGAGCTATACTATATGGATGTCTGATTTCTACCAAATTTAGTGGAATCATGAAAAAGCATAGCAAACTAACATTAACATTTTTTGAAGGCGATTCCATTTAAAACAAAATAGTTTTTCTCACTAGAACTTCTTTCACGACCGATCATTCACCCTGCAGCTATATGCTATAGTCTTTCGATTTTGACAAAACTTTGTAGAATTGTGTAAAAGTATATAAAATATAGGGTGATTTTTTAAGAGCTATAGGAAAGTTTTTCAAAAAAAAAATACACATAAAATTCAGAAAAAATGCATTAAATCTTTATTGGAATCGATAGTACGGTCCATATAATTTAATGTTTGAAGATTATTTCATGCCGATGTTGACCGTGACTGCGCCTCAAATGCTCCATCCGCTTAGTCCAATTTTGGCATACTCTTTCCAACATTTCGGCCGGTATCTCACGAATAAATGCTTCAATGTTGTCTTTCAATGCGTCAATTGAAGCGGGCTTGTCTGTATAGACATGAGCTTTAACATAGCCCCACAAAAAATTGTCTAAATGCGTTAAATCGCCCCCTTGTGCTTCCTTTGGACCCATTCTCTTACATCTGGTAAGAGCCTGGCTGTCCACCTTCCAGTGTTCTCGACTGCCCATCTTTCTTGCCAATGCGCAATGGCTTCTTCCCTGCAGTCTGCATTTTGCCTCCAGAGTATCTGCTCACACCTCGCTGCCATACAGCAGGATACCATTATTCACCTCCATCAAAAGTTTCCGTCTGGATTGGATCGGTCCTCCGGTGTTTGCCATTAGCCTGCTAAGTGACGTTTTAGTCTCGGCGGCCCTGGTCTTGGCATGCTGGATCTGCTCTCCAAAAGTCAGTTTTGAGTCAAGCCTGACTCTCAGGTATTTGATCACGCTCTGCGTCCTTACTATACTCTCGTCGACTCTTAAGTCCACCTCTAGAGGGATCTGTCTTCTGGATTGTGGAGATGTGAATTGGCCGCCAAGAAACTGTGATCTGACACCGTTGGACTATTATCTTTGAGCAGCGGTCAAGAATCAAATGTATTGCAAACAATCCTGAAACAATTGATGAGCTGAAAAACGAGATTCGAGTTGTTATTGCTGATTTACGTGCCGAAACAATTGAAAATGTTCAAATCAACCGTGGTGGTCATTTAAAACGAAATTGTTTCCAATAAATGTTGAACCTTTTATAGCAAAATTAAATTCCAATTTTTAAGTGGACCACCCTGCAGTATGTTTATGCAATCGAAACGATCTCTTTAAGCATTTGCAAATGTAGTCCAAACTTTCTTTATCTTCTTTCAATCCTTACTTCCCAAAATGCCAGCTTCATTCGTGCTTCAAATATTTTCATAATTGATAGCCCAGATCCATCTTTTCGAAATGTCATTATAACATATCAAGTCCTTCGGCAGAGATCTCCAGCCACAGCCACAAACCAATGCATTTTCAGTTTGGACCCACATTGAAAAAACAAAAAAAATAAATCATAAATCGAGCGACAATGCCCCAGCTAAGCCAAACAATCCAGAGAGCCGGTACGAGTCCAGGCCATTGCCATTCCAGTCCACATCCTTTCCAAATATGCATTGACAATTACATGCTGCACCCATGGCCATTGGCTGCGCCTATCATTATTTTCAGTTAGAAGGTCCGAGTCCGAGAGTCCGAGTCCTTTTTGCATTTTGCAAACATACGCAAATTACGCATACGACGGGGAGGCTATATTTTAGTTTTGTAGAATTTTGTAAATGCGAAACGCCAGTGCCATCGTTTGTCATTGTTGTTGTTGCTGTTGTTGTTGCTGGTGGTGGTGGTGGCGGACGGCGGACCACGGACCACGTCGTCAACAGACCGAAGACAATATCTGCTCCTCACCTTAATAACAAATGAACTGGAGACTCCCTGGTCTATGCATTTGGAATGCAAATCAAATCAAAAGGCCTAAACAAAAACCCGAAAGTTTTATTCTAAAGAAAAATTGCATAAGAAATCAAAATCAAATCAAAATTGTCACAAAAATTGCCTAGCCCAGCACAATCTATGCTTTATTCAACAGCCTGGACACAGCCAGGAGGCTGCAAGGATGCCAGGATGTACGAGAACAAAACAAATTAATAGAATTGTTAAATGTGACAGGCGGCAAATGTGGCGACTGAGCACAGAAATGAAGTTTTTGCAACGAGTGGGTGGTGAGGGAGTGGGAGACGGGGGCCACCAGGAGGAGCAGGAGGCGGCGGCAGGGATGCGTGTTGCATACAAAAAGCGCAGACAATGCGATTAGTTGTCGTATAGGCCGTAGAGTACGAAACGCACACGCAAAAACCAAATGACGAATGACATTTTATTACGGCACCCAGGAGGGACACACACATCCTGTGCCTCCTCCCGCGCTGCTGGCTCCTCTATCTGCTTCTCGCTCTGGCTGCAACGTGGAACTCGAACTCATCTTGTATGCAAACTCAAAACTCAAAAATTCGTAGACAAAAGAGTACACACACTCACACACACACACACACACACACAGAGGAGGAGAGGAGCAGGTCCTGGCTGGCGGCTAATGCTTGGACGGCTGTTGATGAATTGGGCCTAGGAAACATGGACGACGTTGCCATGCCAATTGCGAGGAGAGGTCCAAGCCAGAGTTAAAATAAATATGAGTTCAATTTTCATTTTTGGGAGACCTCCTCTGGCTGCTGCAGCCGTGCCAGCCGGCTACCTGGTAACGTTGATTTTATTGGCGGTTTACTGACCTGCGCCAACTCCACTCCAGCAGTCCGTTCCGTGTAGGCCCTGTTCCAGGCTGTCAAAATGCGTGAATTCATTTCGATTTTCCATTTCCCCAACTTTGTCAGTGTCTGTGTGTGTGTGTGTGTGTCTGCCAAAGTTAATAACTAAGGCAACATGTTTGCCCAACTCTTGCCATATTCAAAAACACTTACCCAAGATCGCCAGATCTCACGTTTGATAGTAAGGGTCCACAGCATTTCCACAGATCTTGACCAAATGGAAAAAAAAACAACTACAGCCGCAGCAAACAATTACCAAACAGCATTTCCTTGAACATATTTATTAAAGCCATTCCAGAGTGCGGGGAAAGGCGGCCACAACAATTGCAAATGAAGTCAATTGCTACTGCAAAAATGTTTAAGTTTTGTTTTACTTCCATCTCTGTCCCTCACTTGCTCTCTGCTGCTGCTGCCAGCGGCTCAAAACGTAAGAAAGACATTATAAGCCAAACCAAAACTACAACAACTACATATGCTACCACAATAATTTGGTAGCACAAATGTTAATTCAACAACGAAGCTGAAATACTCTGAGCATAACTGCTAACCGTTTCGAACCTGCACCTCCAGCACTGGAAACCGAACCTTAATCCGAACCAAATTTCTGAGTTACTAGTTGGAGGTTTCAATTGACAACTTGAATTACTGTCTCCAACTGTAGTTGCACACCCCCTCAATGATAGTGGTGCTGCGTCGTTGCCTTGCTTGGCAACGTCAGATTGAGTGTTCATTTTGAAATCCTTTAACGTAGCTCGTTCACAGCTTCGTAAGGATAGTCAATTAGCAACCTTGCCTTACACCCATCACTATATTGTGATCACTAACATGTTTATTAGTCATCACGTTGGGGTCACCAAAATGTTGGTGTTGATTACTACAGACAGTACATAAACCCTCTGTAATTGAGTTTTTTTGTGATTTTATAAGCTGTGATGCATACTGTACATAAACTGTCTTCAAATAGGCGTCGCAACTAGTACATAATGGTTTATGTTGGACTACGGAGAGAGTATCCTTCGATACGCACATTGAGGGTCTGAAGACACAGCGGCTGATTCTCTGCTGGGTGCAATGAAAGAAATGAGTCTCAGTACAACCAAGAACTGTTACTCAATTCTCATCATCATGGGTGAAGAAAAACGACATACTCAATGAATTCCAGGCTGGATTCAGAGCACAGTATTCCACATCAGATAATGTTTATAACTTACCATCCATAGCTCATCTAACTTTGCACAGAAATAGATGGGAGTATCAACCAAGTTGACCAATATTATTGAAGACCTTTAGAGAGCAACACGGGCTGCAGTGTAGACAGGAGACGAACTGTCACGTTTCTTTGAAACAAAAATGGTTGTTAGGCAAGGATGCTTATTGTCGGCGCTGCTTTTTACCTTGTATTTAAATGATCTGCATGACAATTTGGGAGAAGGCGTAAACGTCGAGGGAAAAAACCTTGGATTACTGATGAATGCCGATGATATAGTTATATTAACTAATACGACGGAGGTCCTGCAACAGATGATCTATAGACTCGATGAATATTGCAAATTCTTCTTATTCTTTGGCCATAACAACTGTTATACGGTCTTTGCTGCTGCGTCTAATGTCCACCACTCGCCCCTGTCTCGTGCGACATTCCACCAGAAGGGCACAACCAGCTTTGCACCTGGTCGCCCCATCTCCGCTTCGGTCGACCCGGCCCGGGCCTGCCTCCTAACTTGTTCGCATTCCGACTGTACACCCGTTTTGCTGAAGCGTTATCAGCCATACGGGTAGCATATCCTATCCAGCACAGCCGCTGTTGTTTTATGCGCTTGACAGTCTTAGTGTCCCCACAGAGCTTCGGATGCGAAATTCGTCGCCAACTTTTAGAGGTCCATAAATCCTTCGAAGAACTTTTCTCTCGAACACGCCAATTACCGCTTCCTCCGCTGCTGTTATTGTCCATGCTTCTCTTGCCGTTGAGCAAGACTGGGATGATAAGCGACTTGTATAGGGCAATTTTTTTTTTGAGATAAGGCTTTGCCTTTTGAACTCCTTAATGAACCCATAGTAACATCGGTTTGGAAGAGTTATTCTTCTTCGGATCTCCAGACTGATGTTGTTGTCGCTGGTAATGATCGTTCCAAAGTAGACAAAGTTCTTTACAACCTTAAAGTTGTACTCTCCCATTGCAACAGGTTGTGCAAGACGCGTAGGCTCACTGCTCGCTGAGACATTTGTCTTGACTGCTTCTCCATCTCTGAGAACGCCTTTCTTACCACAGACTCGCTTTTGTCGATGATATCAATACCATCGGCATATGCAAGTAGCATGTTATCTCTGGTAAAGATGGTGACCGTTCTGTTAGCATTTGGGCACTGGCGCAGTATATACTCCATCAGCAGATTTAAGAAGTCACACGATAAGGTGTCACCCTACCTTAAACCTCTTTTGGTATCGAAAGGCTCGGAGAGGTTTGACGGAGCTTTGTGCGCTTCTAAACGTCATCATGCAAAGTCGAAATTATTTTGCTGGTATACCAAAAGTAGACAGGGCTTCAAAGAACTTTGTTGTTTAGTCAACAAAAAGGTGGTGGGTGTAGATCTTTCTCTCTTGAGTCTTCTCCAGGATTTGTCGTAGTGTGAATATCTGGTCTGTGGTGGATTTGCCAGTTTAAAAAACAACACTGATAAGGTTCAATATGGCCGAGTATGGAACATGAAAGTCAACTTGGCCAAATCCATTACAATAGTCCTTAGAAAAGGAGGCAGACTGTCCAGTAATAAATTTTCATAAAGATTGGATAATAAATGGCTAAGACATAAGGATTATAAAAAAATGTTGATTACTTTTCAGAGCAGTGGGCTGTTGGTAATATGCTTACATTGATGTTAATTCTCTGTTAATTAACATAAAGGAAGGCTATTGAACATTAATTCTCCTGATTAACGGGTATATCGAAGTCGGGCAAAGCCGACTTTAACTTACGCTCTCGTTGGATATGTTCTGAAGAAGTGTCTTAATAACAATTTCTATTTTGTTTAAGAGGGGGCTCTTGACTTATTGCTTTTTCTAACACGAGTTTTTCAGAATGTGACCAAGAAAAAGTCTCTTTTTTTATTAATGACTCACTTTATCATGCATTGTTAATAATAATTTCGAGCAATACATTCAATTTGTACTTACTTCCTTGAATAGAATCCATTTTGTAGAATCCAAATCGGTTAACTTTTTGCGATTCTAAACTCTTCTGAAAGATGTGATATTTTCGAAGTGTGACGAGAAAACGATGAGGCACACTCGGCGCTAATGAACGGAGTTCATACTTGAGACAGGTAGGGAATCTTCCACCTTATTAACGTTTACAATACAAATTGGATGTACAACTATTCCAAACATTAAAAGTCCCAAAATAATATTTTTTTCTACTTTTGGCCAGTTTTTAAGGATTAGAAGCAAAGAGTTCTTCTTGTATCTGAATTCGAACCATGGAGAAATTGTATTTCTGGTCAATTCTTGGTGGCATCCATTGCGGTATCTTTTATTTCTTGTTAAAGAGTCGGGGGTCCAATGAGTACGACTTCTACCACCCTTCAAGAATATTCATGTGTGTTCCATTATGGAGCTGAGGTTAGAGGGACATACTAGCTCTGTAATTGTGCTTAAATCATCCGGTAATTTGGTTTATCTTATTTGCCTCTTTGTATTCCCCTTACTATGGACTCGGTGCCCAACACAGATTAAAACCATCTACAACTCTGAAGCTTGTTCATCCACATGCTGACGGTCGTGTGTGAATTGGTTGGTTTTCTCTATGGGTGTTAGAAGGCAGTGTAGCTCCGTTTCTACCGACTTCCATTTTTTTAGGAACGTTTTAAATTATATCCTAGCATGAGTTTTGTTTTCACAATGATTCCATGGTTGGTTAGTTTTAGGGGACGGAAAAAAGTACAATCACATTTTAACATTAGTATGAGTGCGCAGCGACAGGAGGCTATCTCTCTCTCTCTGACACTCAGTGATGATTGAAGTTGAGAGCAGCACAAAACCTTATTCACTATGCTCTGTTTCGAGCTTATACTTTCTGGGTGACGGCAGCGCTGCCTTTGAGAGTTTCCCTATGGCCAGTAGATAGCAACGTGCGGGCCCCTGTTGTAGGCTATCATCTAAGCTAGATAAACTAAGTTGTAATCAAAAAAAATACATGATTGTTCTTTAATCGTAGGTCAGTAATCTTATCTAGAAGAACTGTTCCAAATTTTAGAAAGATCGGCTGAAAATCGACAAGAAAAACACGTCCAAAATTTCAAGAAGTCTAGTAATACTAGACTAGTATAGTCCTTGATGTGGCTTATTTCCAAAGGCGATATCTTCTGGACCTGATCCAGGCCAAAAATTGAGAGTGTATTTGTGAGAGAAAATAAGGCCACTTAATCCAGCTCTGACCTGCCCGCATCGACCGCTGGCACTTACCTTGTCATGAGGTGGTCTCTAGTCTATGTGAATAGAGTAATGTGTTCGACCCATGAGGATCATGACCATCACTGTTCTAGAGGTTTATTTTGATTGACTTGAAACTTTTGGAAAATGAGTCAATCTAAGACAGAGTAGGAAGACTTTATCGCAAATCGATTAAAAACTTCCAATTGTAAAATGGCTTGACACAGCCCCAAAGGGCCAAAGCCGAGCCTCTCTCAATCTCTTGGCTTGTGCGCTTCTAATTTTCGCTCAAGAGAAAGGGACTTACAGCTTAACGCCGAATCCGAACGGCAGTTTGAGAAGCTTTTGCATGGCTAATTACTACAAAGCTGGCGCCAACAGCAGAGAGGGGTGACCGTGTGTAAAGTTTATTCAAAGAAAAAACTTTTTCATTCGATTTTCCGAGGCGGGATCGAACCCACGACCTCTTGCACAGCGGTCGCGCACAATTGCCGCTGAGCCACCCGGCCACTTCCAATATTTTTGATAAGTATCAACTTTTCGTCTAAAAAACAAATTTTTTTCTGATTGCAAATAATCTTGGTTTCTTCTTAAGCTCGAGAAAATGTGGCATTTAAGAGAATTTCTTCACATGGTTTTTCTAAACAGTTGTCAAGTTTCCCAATATCCCAGCCTAACAAACTAGCTGCCAAATTTAACATTGTCTTGCCTCTCAAGAGTATAACAAAAATTACATAGGATCACATAGAGAAGCCTCAGCTTTGCATTTTGCTGTGGGCCACCAGTAGCCGCTTGTAGCCGCCGTCGCGGTGGCTTCTTTTTGTTTTGTGGGCGCACGTTTTCTCATAGGAGCACCGCCGTCGACGCGTCGTGCTTCATCGTGGGCGATATATGTTTACAGAGGCAGAGCGAGCGAGAGAGACACAACTATTTTTGGGTGCTACTGTGCCACAGCTTCTTCAACTGTGCAACTGCAACTGCTTTGCATGCTTCGTTGGCCACGTTACGTTCGGCTACAACTTCTTCAGCAGCATCTGAAGACGAGGCCGGGTGAGTTACTTGCATTGTGTGTGGCTGCTTGTTTTTCGGGGAGAGTTTTGCATATTACTGCAACTTGTTGGAGTCTTCGGCAATTGTTCAAATTTCGAGCTGCTACCGCATGCAAAATATGTGTAATTGTTTGATATAAGTTGTTGGCCAGACCAAAAACGACTTAAAAAATGTGGCCCATTGTTTGGGGCATGATTTGTTGGTCCCCCACCACCCCCCCGAGCAGTGCCAGCGTCTTGTTAATATTTCGCATATTAAAGCAAATGTCGAGTTTTGAATTCTTTTTTTTTTCTTCCCTGTGTCTACTTAATCGCTTATGTTTATTATACTTTATTATTTTTGCTTTTAGTCAGACATTTGCATGGCCCTTTGTTATTTGTACACTGAGAAAAATCAAAAACTATTTTTGGAGTTCTAGACGAAATAAGAAGAAACTTTCCTGGTTGGTACTTGCAGTAATGGAAATAAATTCTAATTAAAAAGCGCGTTTATAGTTGAAGAAGCAAATTTTGTGGATTGAGTTAGAATGAGAATTACAATTCACAACTACTTCTATAACTTTTCTTATGAAGTGATTTTAGATTTCTGACCTACGGATGTACACTCATGGACAAAATAATAGGTGTGAAGTTTTTCTTTTTTAAATTTCGACTTAAATCGAAATAAACATAGCATTTAATAAGGAAGCTATACTTTTTTAATAAGGTCACACTGTTTCGGTAAGAATTGGGTGAATTCATGGAGTTAATTAGCTTTCTGGGGAAAATTGTGGATTGTTTTTTTGGGTAGACTGCAAACTCGGCTGGTCAATAAAATAGGTGTATGAAGCAAAGCATTAACCTGTAGTTTATAAATACAATTATTTGGTTGCAGAAGGTACGTTATTATGAAAATTTAACTCAATGTGAACTTAGTAGCCATTAAAACTGTATTAGATGGGCCGTGGGCGTCACTGCAGTGCGGAGGAGAGAAGGATTATTCCGAGATGAAGTAAGAACGTATAAATCCATTGTCATGTTAATGAAACGTTCCCAAAACTTCGAAACCAATGGCTTAAAACCGGAAAAAATAGGTGAAACTCGGGGAGCACCTAGAAAATCATCCTCTAAGACCGACGATCGCGTGGTTCAGTTGGTTAAACGCGACCCGTTCAAGTCTTCCAGGACGATTGCCGTTGGGAATATTGTGTCATCATGGACCGTTCGGCGACGATTGGCAATAGCAAACCTACCAGGTATGATAGCTCGCATGGTTCCTTTGCTTCGGTCGGCACCTGGTGCGGACCGGAGGGTGAGGAAATATGGCGTAATATCCTCTGGAGTGACGAAACCAAAATAAATTTATTTGGAAATGATGCCAAAAGGAATGTTCGTCGTCCGAAAGGGAAACAATTTGATCTCAAGTACACATATAAAACTGTGAAACATGGAGGTGGTAGCCTATTGGTATGGGGCTGCTTTTCATGGTATTGTGCTGGTCCGATTCATCGTATTGACGGAATTACGGACAGATTCGTATACAAAGATCTATTGGAGACGGTGATGCTACCATATGCCGAGGATAATATGCCACTTTTATGGAAGTTTCAGCAGGATAACGACCCGAAGCACCCCTCTCGAGCAGTAAAGATTGGTTCCGAGCGCAAAATGTGATGTTCTTGAGTGGCCTAGACAATTCCCGGACCTCAATCCCATCGAGAACCTCTGGGGTGAGCTTAAAAAACTTTTTGTCAAAACAAAAATCAACTTTGGGATATTGTCCAAAGAGCATGGTACAACATTCTAATTGGAACTTGTCGCAAGTTAATATCCTCCATGCCAAGACGAATGGAGAAAGTCTTGAAAAATAATGGCGAATATACCGGTTATTAGCTGCCAGATACTTAGTTTAATATAAAACAAGACCACAAATAGCGAAATATTGATTTAATTTAAGCATTTATCTTCGTACACCTATTATTGTGTCCAGACTAAATTGGCAGATTTAAGGAAATATTTATTTTAGTTGTACATTAAAGGGTATGAAAAACTGTTCTTACTTTTTGTTTAAAGACAATTAATATAAGTTTTGAAGAAAACTTTGATTTGTTGAGATTAGAGAAGTTATGAATTGGAAATAAAAAGTTAAAAAAAAAAATAAAAACACCTATTATTTTGTCCACAATTGTATATGAAAGAAAATTGGCCGGAACTGTCGAGTAGGTGTAGAAGGGAGCGAAAATGAAATTTGACTCAAAAGAAAACACGAGTCAATGTGGGCATGTACGAGGTGTGTTCAAAAAGTATCGCGAATTTTGTGTTTTTTCAAAAATTATTTATTTATTCATGAATATCTATTTTGTCCCCTTCAAAGTAATCCCCATGAGATATTATACACTTGTGCCAACGGTTTTTCCAATCTTCGAAGCACTTCAAAAAATCATTTTTTTTTATCTTGTTCAGCTCCTCCTTCGATGCCGTCTTTATCTCGTCAAGCGTAGCGTAACGTCGTCCTTTCATGGGCCTCTTCAGTTTAGGCAACAAGAAAAAGTCACAGGGGGCCAGATCTGGGGAATACGGTGGCTGCGGCATCATTAGTGTGTTGTTTTTGGCCAAAAAGTCGCGCACAAGCAACAATGTGTGGGCAGGGGCGTTATCGTGGTGCAAAAGCCAATTTTTGTTCTTCCACAAATCCGGGCGTTTCTGGCGGATTGCTTCGTGCAAATTGCGCATAACTTGCAGGTAATATTCCTTCCTGACCGTTCTTCCCTGTGGCAAGAACTCATGATGCACCACGCCCCCTTTTTTTTGCGCGTATTTTTTGGTCTTGGTTCGTGCGGCAGCTTCCATTGACATGATTGAGCTTTGGTTTCCACGTCATAACCATAAGCCCACGATTCGTCACCAGTTATGACCCTCTGGAGCAAATTTGGGTCGTCGCGGACAGAGTTTAACATCTCATTAGCAATGTTCATGCGATGCTGTTTTTGGTCGCAATTGAGCAATTTTGGTACGAATTTCGCGGCGACCCGTCTCATGCCCAAATCATTGATAAAAATCGAATGCCTCGAGCCAATCGATATGTTTAGGTCCTCAGCAACTTCTCTAACGGTGATTCGACGATTGGCCAATACCATTTTCTCCGCTTCATTAATTTTTTCGTCTGTTGTTGAAGTGCTCGGGCGTCCGGCACGCTTTTCGTCGTTCACATCTTCTCGCCCTTCTGAGGACATTTTGTACCACCGATAAACGTTGCTTCGGTCCAAGGTAGCTTCTCCGTATGCCACAGTCAACAATCGAAATGAATCCGCGCACTTAATTTCGTTTTTCACTCAAAATTTGATACAGGATCTTTGATCCATTTTTTTGTAAAGGTAAAAATGTAAGACGATCCAAAACACGTGCAAGCAAAGCAGCTGTCAACAATTAAGTGAACATTCAAAATGGCCGAGCTTGTCGGCATAAGTGATAGACATGAGTACCAACATAACGCCACAAAAAAATCGAAATTCGAATTTACAAAACCCGCGAAAATTCAAAATTCGCGATACTTTTTGAACACACCTCGTATTCGTTTATGAACTCCTATTCGTTTATAACTTCATGGCATATTCTACGATCCTGTAGAGACGGTAGGCTTAGTAGGCGTAGTCTATCCACATACATTAAGGTCTGATTTAGGTCATATAGTTTTAAATTGTTTATAGATTTTGGAAGGCATTACCTTCTAATGCTAGAAAATGTTACCTAGCTTGGCAAATTTTTGAAAATGTCGGTTTTAAAGAGTATAATCCAGGCTTAAACTAATCCATAAAGCATATTTTGCATTCACCAAAGTCAAAGCTTGTCAATATAAGGGACAGACTTAGATCATATAGTCGAATTTTTCGAAGATATAAATGGGGTTTGATAGTCGAATTTCTAACATTATATTTGAAAACGATCGAAATTCATCTCAACGTCAAACATACTGTAAATATACCGTCTTCCTTTTAAGTCTCGATCCTTAAAACCCGCCTTAAAGTATGCAATTTATCTGTATTCTTTTCCTTCCCCCTGCTTTGGCAGTGACAATTTGTAGCCAAAGCTCTTTTCTAAAAATGTTTGTAACCATTTTCGATACGCCTTTTGTGTGAGAACCCCTTTCCTCAGCCCCTTTCCATCGCTGTCGCCTGTCGTCGTCGTCTGTGAGAGGTTTCACTAGCCAAGTGCGACGGCTGCAAGAGCAGCGGCAGCTATCTGCAGGGAGACCGACCCTCACATGTGTCAGGGCCCTTATACTAAATGCGTTTTTTGCTTAGTTTTATTGCCCAATGCGTCGGCATAGAAAAATCGACAGGCAAAATAAAACAGCCTCAAAATGCAGACAGAGGCAACAGAGTCGGCAGCGTCGCAGCTGCCCCATCCCCAGGCCGCCCGGCCTCTCTCTCTTTGAGTGCAGTAAAAATCAAGCGGAAATCTAGGCGAAAAAAATGCGTTGATACCAGGCGGCGGTGTGTTTTCTTTTTCTATTTCAAAAATTGTGTTTTTGTTGTTGGTTTTTTGTCTATTGAGTTTCAAATTTCGTGGACTCCTGCTGAAGCTGAAGGCTTTGATAAAAAATTTTTGTTGGCAAATGTTTTCTGAAATCCTTCACTCCTCGCAGACTCGCATATAAATGGTATGTTTGACACATAGAATGGGGGTCGGGTGGTGGGTAAAGTGGTGCGTTTCAAACAAAATAATATGCAAAATGTTAAAAAATTAAAACTGGAGTGGGAGTGGGAGGCTGTCCAGCGGCGGCAGCAGTAAAAATTCGCGAATTTTTAGTTGAGACAAGCGGCAGGGGGGTGGAGTGCCTGCACATGCTCTCTGTTATCTGAAAGGGATTGGGGCTGGGGCTGGGGTAGGGGGCTGTGTGGAGTGGGGGTGCAAGGCTTAGAGGGTGTGTGTATGCGTTTTTGTGTTTTGATTTTCTGTCGCCTTGCAAAAGTACAAACAGACTCCACATACATTTAGCTTGAGCCAAACACTAGGCAGGGGAAAGACCAGGACATTAAAAATAAATCAAATAAAATTAACACAACATCGAAAAAACTGAAATGAAATGGAACAATTTGGAGTTTGAGTTGATGAAAAACTGGAATACAAAATGAACGAAGGCAGCAAATTTTTAGAAAATTATTATTTTATGGTAATTAAGTTAGACCTAAATGTGCAAATGGAATCAAAAAAGTGCAAGAAGTCCATCAATGCACTCGAAAAAATTATTGTGCTTGTACTTGTGGCTAGTAATAATTTACTTGAGCCAAGTAAAAATGATCATTTTTACTAAAACTGTTTTAATTTAAATTGTATTAGGTTGTCGAGGATTCCACCTTCAAACCCACCTTAATTAAGCCACTACTGGGAACAGTATGTCCCAAAGACCAGTACCAGTGCGCATTGATCTACGCACGCTGCTCTTGGAAGAAGAGACACATTCACTAACATCAGGTGCTGAGGCTATGAAAGTAGCCCGCACCAAACTGGTAACCAAGGTAATCGAGTCCTATCAGGATAACATAGTCCTAGGCTGGAGACCGCCACTTATAAATCCTGCTGACGAAACACTCCTCATGCCTACAACATGCCTCTCAACAACAATGTGGCCTGAATCAGCCCTGAGGTGTACTCGTAAGTCCAAAATGCCCAAAAAATACCACTCATCATCTTTTCAACTATCCCCTAGACCCCACTGTTCCCACACCTATAGATCTGTGGAACCAGTGGACGTTTTGGGATTTCGAACAATATCAGAAGACTTCGCACAAGTCCTCGGGGGAACGGTCCTGCTCGACCTCTTTTCGATAGAAGTAGAAGCTCCCTTAAAACGATTCGCTACCTGGAATAAATACGGTCGAAATCGGAAGACTATAGCATATAGCTGCCATAGGAACTATCGGTCGAAAAACTAGTTCTAGTGAGAAAAACTTTTTTGTTTTTAATTAAAACGTCCTTATCATTGGCATTCACTTATTTCATATACTTTTACACAATTCTTCAAGGTTTGGTCGAAATCGGATGGCTATAGCATATAGCTCCCATAGGAACGATCGGTCGAAAAACTAGTTCGAGTGAAGAAAACTTTTTTGTTTTTAATGAAAATGCCCTTTTTATTGGCATACACTTATTTTATATACTTTGGACACATTTCTACAAAGTTTTATCAAAATCGGTTGACTATAGCAAATAGCTGCAGTAGCTGCAGCAATTAACAGTCCATGATTTCACCAAGTTTAATCGAAATCAGACATCTTTATAGTATAGATCCCATAGAAAAATAATGTCCAAAAAGTAGTCTTAGAAAAACTTTTTTGTTTTCAATGGAAGCTGCAAGGGAAGTTAACTTTCCCCTATTTTTCGACCTTACTTTTCTATGGGACCTATACTATATAGATGTCTGATTTAGACAAAACTTGGTGAAATCATGGAAAAGCGTAATGCACTGTTAATTACGAAATTTGGAGGCGATCCCAATTAAAACAAAAAAGTTTTTCTCACTAGAACTTCTTTTCCGACCGATCAATCATACTGCAGCTATATGCTATAGTCATCCGATTTTGATAAAACTTTGTATAAATGTGTTACAGTATATTAAATAAGAATATGCCAATAAAAAGGACTTCTTAAAGGACTCTAGAACTAGTTTTTCTACCGATCGCTATGGCAGCTATATGCTATAGTC
Source organism: Lordiphosa collinella (assembly GCA_018904265.1). Classification (NCBI taxonomy): domain Eukaryota; kingdom Metazoa; phylum Arthropoda; class Insecta; order Diptera; family Drosophilidae; genus Lordiphosa; species Lordiphosa collinella. The sequence goes on along the minus strand of JAEIFV010000941.1, from coordinate 58,450 downwards.
ATCTGATTTCGACCAAACATAGTGAAATCGTGGGAAAGGATAGTAAACTTAGAAATACGTACTTTGGAGGCGTTTCCCTTAAAAAGAAAAAAGTTTTTCTCACTAAGACTAGTTTTTCGACCGATCGTTCCTATGACAGCTATATGCTATAGTCATCCGATCCGGCCGGTTCCGACAAATGTGCAGCGTATTTGTACCAAAAGACTTCGTGCAAAGTTTGGTGAGGATAGCTTTAAAACTGACGGAGGAGATAGCATAGAAACAGACGGTCGGACAGACGGACAGACGGACAAGGCTAAATGAACTCGCTCGTCTTGCTGATCAGGAATATAATATATATATGAATGCGTTACAAATATAAGGTTAGACTCTTAACCTTATTTTCTTATAAGGCACGGTATAGTGCAGCTGTTGGTCGGCTGCACTGGTGAGAAGGTGGGAAGGCTCTCAGAGCAATTTGGCTCTCTCTGGCTAAACACACCGGCAGGAGTGCAAATGGCAGTGATTAAAGGCCTGATGGAGACTGTGGTACTAGTCACCGAATGGTTGACTAGCTGACTGAACAAATCCGAGTCTGTGCTCATATGATGAGCCTCATAAGCACACAGATAAAAAAAAACGTCGAGATATATTCAATCTTTTTTTTCTTAGAGTAATCCCGGCACGAGCTTAAAAATTCAATCTCGATTTACGGAATATTCTACTCAATTTAATCTTTTAAGGCTTGACGCAATCCTTTCGAGATTGTTTCATTCCAAAAGTCCCTTTTAAGATTACAATGTTCATAAATTAGAAACGATGCAGAAAAGTGTAAATAGCATTTAAGACATTGGACAATAATAATGTGCTATTAATCTCAATAAAGCTTAAAGTGATCGTGATCCTGCTTAGGATTAAATTGAGCTCGAATTGTTTGATTAATTTAATCTTTTTGTGGGATAAATTTGATCTTTTCAGGATTGAAAACAAGAGATCAAATCAATCTTTTTCGTTGGATCAGTTTTTGGTGCGGGGCGTTAAGAAAACCATAAATGCACTAACTTGCATTATGGCAAACATTGGTAGACCTCGGCAGCCTAGCTGATAGATGATTTGCAAACTTTTCGGGGCCTTTTCACCCAATTTTAAAATTTGCAGGTTAGCCTCTTGAACTGTGAAACGATTAGCTGGCAGTCAGTTCTGCTAAGAAAGTTGGATACAACAAACAAATTGGAGGACAACGAATAACTAGAAGGAAAACTTAAAAAGTAGAAACAAATCTAAGTATGCCTTGAAACATTCAAACACAAATTCAATTCTGAAAACCATAACGAAAACTATCAATATTTTTGTGCTGTGGCAATTACTTCCGCTTTTTGTTATTTCTATGTGTGACATTTAACAATGAATTAGTTGTGTGTGGTTTGTGGCTAACCGCTACACTTGGCAGTCATTTTGGCCATTGTTTATTTGTGTAGATTTAGTTTTGGGCACATCAATGGCAGCATCAATGTTATGCCGACTTAATCAGCCACCGCAGGCAGTGAATTAATTGCTGTCAAATGAAAAAAACACAAACATTGGGTGGCTAAATGCACAGCAACAACAATTGCAACAATTGCAACAACAGCAACTATGGTGAGTGATAGACAGGGCCAAAATGCGCTATCAATTACAGGCTGATTTTTGTCCATTGATGGTGGGACAAAACCCACACCTGCAACAGCTTTTATGTTGACACGTGCAACATGCTGTTAACACCAACCAGCCACAGCAACAACAACAACATCAGTCATCAATATGTGTGTGTGGGTGTCAGCAACACTTTCGATTTCAAACGCATTGCGCGAGAATTGCAAAAAAAAAGAATGCATGTGTGTGTGTGTTGCAGCAAAACGCACTGTTGCATGCAACAGCAGCAGCAGCCACACTTTTTATGTGCTTTTTTCCTCTCTCTGTGGGCGTGTGTGTGTGTGTGTGTGTGCATGCACTTTTTCACACACAATTTGTGCTGCAGCGACGCCAGCAGCATTAAATTGCCGCTGCTGCGGCTGCTGCTTTTGTTGTTGTTGGCTTTTGTTGTGACATTTAATACCAAATGCCACAAACTGCTAATAGTCTCAGCCACGTGTTGACCAATTTTCATTCATAAATTTGTCGGCTTAAATTGCCCACATGTTGCTGATCGCCTCTGGGTTGTAGGCTACTCGCTACATCCCCCACCGATCTGACAGCTTTAACTGGCGATTTGATAAATTTGCAACAGGTGACCTGCCCATTTGGCCCCATTGGAAAAAATAACAAACTCAACCGCGACATGCAACTGAAACAGCCAACAGCCATTCACTTAGGTGTCATTGCCAGGAGGGGCCGTCGTCTCCCTCGCCTGCAACTGCATGCAGTGGTCCACACTGGAGAGTAGAGTTGAGTTGGTTTTTTTGCACCGTTTTGGGGTGGGCTCGTTGGGTTGGATGTCTGTCGTCAGCATTATGATTTTTCAATTTCCATAAAAATGCCCATGAAAACATTTTACCAGAGCAAATGAAATGAATGGTTAGATATAGTCGAAAATAAAATGGCTTTTCATTTGCAATAAAGTCAATTCAAAGCGCATAAATCATTAATGTTTTTCAGTTAGAAATTGACAAAAAAAAAGTAATGATTTACTTTGACATTTTTGTCACAAAAAATTTGATGTAGCTCGAACCATATGAAGGGAGATAAAGTATAGAAATAATGAAAGCACAGAGCTCCTTTTCGGTGGAACTTAATATTATACAAAATTCAGTAAACACGAACTTAGTCATTGGGAAGGCAATATCAAAAAAATGCACTCCAATCATACGATTGGTTGTGGTACTGCCAGAGGAGGTCAACCCTAAATTTTTGAATATTTTTATGATGGCATGATGGGTTATTGCAAGTCCCTAAGAGACGCCTGATGGAGTCGAGGCCATGGTTCGCAAACTATTTGCATTTTTGTACTATCAATAAACTAGGAGCTTATTGACCAATTAGGGTATTAACACTGGAACGCCCTCCTTCGTCGTCAAATGTGCATCAAAATTCGGATGACCTTCCAGGGTTAACAGCTTTACAAAATGATGTAATTAATCTTTCGATTATGACCCATCAGCTATGTTCCAATTCTATAAAACATTCAAAAAGCGATTTAAGCCAGGTTCAAATTGGTTCAAAACCATATCTCAAATATTATATACACAGACCTTTTTTTCATGACTTTTTGTTGACGAAAGTCTGCTAAATCGGCCTTTACACTTATCATATATCTCTAAAAAGATTCTCTGACGATAGTGTAATAGCAAAGCAAATCGGCGGTGTTCCAGAAATCTATAGAGATTTTCGTATAAACGGTTTCATTTCGAACTGCAACTGCTTGCCCTTACATGTGAAGAGTCTCCAAAATGCCAGCAGGCTACTACATTAGATGACTAAAGATGAAAATTTGAAACTGACTGCTCAGCACCAAGTACATTTCAAACGTACAGATTTCCTTTAATATAATCTAGTAGGCGACATTATTCTTGACACTTTACATATAAAATCCTGACTGTTTAGTTCCAATCGTTTATACGAAAATCTCTAGAGGTTACTGGAACACACCCGATTATCTCTAAATATTTAGAAAATGTAGCCTTTTTTGAAGAAATAGGACAAGTTCTATTTAATAAGAGTTTCTCTTCAGAGAAATTTGGCAACCGACTGCTTAGAGGTAAGTGACAAGTGTAAAGGCAGCTTAAGTCAGCTGTTTCTATATTCATGAACATTTGCTCACATTATGTTTTGGACAAAAAGTGCTCTCTCATAAACGGTTTGGGCTTGCTCATGTTTGTGGAACATTTTGTGTTCGAAATGACAAAAAATTCAAGAAGGTAAGGGGGGGGGGGTGGGATGCTCTAAATTTGTACGGCAATGTCATTTTTCTGAAAAACGTACAAATTGTTGTTTTATTGTATATACTTTGTCTGGGACTCGAACTCAGGACCTTGGAACTTAGCATGAATAATGACACCTCAACGCACAAGACTATTAAGCACTCGCGCGAGACAGCCGTCAAAAACGCAGTGAAGAATGTTGATATAACCACTTAGCAGTTCAGCACTCAACAATGCATCAACCCCGATGGTCAAATGGCAAGACCTTCATTAACGGTTCGGCCGAAGTGCAATCATGGAAAAGCATAACAAACTGTTCATTACGAAATTTTGAGGCGATCCCAATTATAACAAAAAAGTTTTTCTCACTAGAACTTCTTTTTCGACCGATCATTCATACTGCAGCAATATGCTATAGTCTTCCGAGTTTGCAAAACTACAGAACTGTGTAGAAGTATATAAAATAAATATATGCCAACGGAACGGACGTTTCCATTAAAACCAAAAAGTTTTTCTCACAAGAACTAGTTTTTCGACCTATCGTTCCTATGACAGCTATATGCAATAGTCATCCGATTTTACCCAAACTTTGTAGAATCGTGTGGGAGCATATAAAACAAATACATCCCAATATTGAAGACATTTCCCTTGAAGACGGATAAGTTTTTCTAATTAATACTATTCCTTCCAAGATTAGTCGGTGGGATTTCTCCCACGTACTCGGGTTATTCATTTCCAAATTTACGTTATGCTTATGTACTAGTGTTCTCAAAGTACTGGGATCGACTCCACAAACTAAGCGGGTCCGATTTCTGATGTAGTAGAAATGTAATCCTAGCGTCTGGGTATATAGAGTATGAAGACCCGTTTCTACAAAAAGAGCGTAGTTCGGAGTGTTGCGTGGTAACCTGAATAGTTTCAGTAAAAATCGAACTTCTCCACTTCATCGTATTTAAGGGAACCCCAAACCTGTGCATCATACAGCATGATTGACCGAGCTGTGGCTTCAAACATTCTATATTTCACCCTCGGAAGTACAATTTGTTTGCCCAGCAGCTCCAAGTGCAGTTGAGGGCCTTGATAGCATCGCTAAGTTTCAACTGAAGATGAGTTTTGAAAGACATTTTAGCAGTAACAGTAACTCCCAAGTATGTAAAAGATTTGACTCGTTCGATTTCGGAGGTATACCAAATTTCTTCGTTAGAGATCCGCCCTCTATTTTCTCTTATGGTACACAGAGAATAAAAAGTATATGCAAAAATACCCATTCCCGTATCCATTTGGACTGGATATGTCTTTAATATCCTTTTATCATCCAATGGAACTGAAAAATCATCCAAAGGATATGAAAAATGGTCATCCATTGGATGATTTTAAAGGATATTAAAGAAATATTCAGTCCAAATGGATATTTTTTAGGATCTTTTGTGTATTGACAGTAAGCCCCATAAAGAGCAATAAGTGTTAAAGATCATCCAGCATGTTTTGCAGCATCCGCGGAGAATCAGCCAACAGGACTAAGTCGTCTGCGCACATTAGGACTTTTTCCCCGACGTCCGCTACCAAGATTCCGCCCCACAGCGAGCTGGCAATATCATCAATGAACAAGGCAAACAAAAGTGGGCTTAAAAGGTTCCCCTGTTTAACTACTGCAGTGTTGTTTTCAAACTAGTTGGAAAGCAGTGTACCAAAATATAGATAATGGTAAAAACATCTCAAAAATTCTCGCTGGATGTGCAAGTGGTTATGACTTCATTCGTTACTATGAGTTGGTCACTGTCTCTTTCGAGCGTTTGATAGTCGTGTGCGCTAAGATGCAGACGACCGTGTTTGAATCTCAGTCAAAAGACCAAACAATTTAAATGGTATCAAAATCAATAAATTACAGTTTAGAAAAAGGGGGTGTGTGGTAGTGTAGTCGGTCGTGTCTCCTCTTCCTTTGCCCCTCCGTTCTAACATTATTTCAAGCCTTCAAAGCTGTGTTCGACTATAGGGATTAGTTCTAGTTCGAGAAGGCCAAGACCGGGATGCAAAATTTTGAACCATGTCCGGCTTGGTTTTAGCCATTCTGGAATCATCCTTTTTGGCTAGAGATGATCTCGAATGGATTGATATTTTCTTTCAACTAACTGAGTGTTTCAAGCTACTTTGAAATTAAACTCGAACCGCACTGGTTAGATGGGTTCCGGTGTCAGAGTTCAGCTTAAAAGGCTAACAGTATCTTTAGTCAAACTCCTTTTGGTCACCTTTTGGTTCCGTTTAAAGCTGTTAAAGCCCATAAAATTATTAGCTAAACTAAAAGACCAAATGCACACAATTCGAACTAAAATTCGCCCCTTTCCCTGCGTCCAATTTGTTCGTTCAATTGTTGCAATTGGAGTCTTAAATATGAATAAGCAATCAAAGGTGTTTATGGACGGTGTCAACCAGCCATCAGCGTCAGCAACAACAACATCATCATCGTCCACTATCCATTCAACCGATTCCATTTGCCCGTTAACCACCCTCTTCAATTCGTAGACACATAGCGATAAAAATCAGTTTGAAAAAGCCATGAGGTAAGCCACAAATTTGCGGTCAATTGGGTTTTAGCCTGTTGCCGCAACAATGAACACGGCAACTGAGTTGCATGTTGCAACAAAAATGCATCAACGCAATGACCAAAAAGCCATCAAGGCACATGCGACGAGTAGAACCTTTCTTTTTTTGTCCCTCCCCGCGCTGCATTTTCACACTTCAACAGCAGCCGAAGGAGGCGGGCGGGGGGCTACCAAAAAAGTGCAACAATTCAAATGTCCAAAATGGAGGAGAGGCCGGTCGGCCTACTGCAAAAATTCATGCAAAAATCGGCGCGTGCTAAAAACGTACAAAACAAAAAATGGCAACACCAACCGCAAACGAGTGGCCAGAGGGGAGTGTGGGGAGAGGGGGGGGTTGCTGGAAAAGTGCAGCCAGGATTGAAATCCCTAATAATCGCTTGGCCCACGCGTTGAATGCACTTTGCCATGTTCGACAAAAAAACGCGGGGAAAAAATGCAAAAATGTCCAAAGGGGGAGGAGCCCTGAATGGAAATGACCTTCAGTGATTTTTTTCCACAGGACATTGATATGCAGCGCAGGATAATCGCGGCCACTGCAATCAAAGTGCAATGCAAAAAGGGTGCAAAAAAAGCAAAGGGAGGAGGGATATGTGCCTGTTTTTTACTGCTTTTTTGTATATTTTGGATGAGCTGCCAACTGTTGAGCTGCAGTCGGTAGGGTTTGTGGAGGTGGAGGTGGAGAGGAGAGAGCACGCATGCCATGGATGATGACCTTGACGCGTGTGCCGCATGTTGAACAATCGAATGGACAGCAAATTGGTGGCTGGTGTTTCGTTTTTTTTTGTTGTTGTTTCTGGCTGCACTTTTGTTAGACTGCTGCACCTCATCGCCGGCTGCAACGCCGTATTTTCCTTCTTTTTTTTTTGGTTTTGGGCTGTCACTGACAACCAGCAACAACATTTGGGGTCGCGTGCGTGGCCCATTAAGCAAACGCGCGCCATGTGGCACTTACAATTGGCATCCCATGCACTTTTTTGCGCCTCTCGCATGCAACGCGCAAATTTTCATTCATGCATTTTTGTGTCTGTGTGTGTTTAAGTGTGTGTGTGTGTGTGCGTCGAGCAAATTCATTCAGTTTCAATGGTTCATTCATGGAAATGCAAGCCAAAGTGTTGAAGGGGGAGGGGATTGGGGGCCATAACCAGGCCACTTATCAGTGGAGTTTTTTATGTGATGTGTAGGTGATGAGGCTGCAATTTTACCAAAAATTAGCAATTGTTTGCTTAGAATCAGCATTCGACAACAGTCCACCCTGATCCCTCTTAAGCTTCTGCTGAAAGTCACGCGATTTGGTCAGTAAAAATGTATTTAACTTGGGTTCATTTAAGCAACTACTTGTGAGCTTCACTAGAGTTATAGAGAGAGTCGAAAAAATCGAACGACTCCATGACTAATTAAACGCTGACACGACTTTTAGACCAACCTTCATTCGCTTGGCTGGGATTTGTGCAAAAACGTTCCAAAAATAAGGACAAAGTGAACAAAGAAATAACCTACAGACCTTTCTAGCCGCTTAAAATGAACCCGAAATCTGAACATGAGAAAAGATTAATGCCTGTAAATGGCTTTCAATCATGGAACTATGCAGTCACTTTAGTTAAATTTTACCTAATTTTGAATGGATTCTTTTCTTCATAGAAGTGTGGCTACCATCACTAATTTTTCTAGATTTTTACAAATATTTTTGTTCGTAACACTTAGGGCAGATTTCACATCTTCCTCATAGCTGCTATATGACAGATAAACTCAAAATTTACTCTGTTATATGTTAGTTTATGTGACAGATAGTGCTATGTAGAAGATGTGAAATCGGGCCATAATCTTATAGTCCGATTGATTCGATCTTATTCGCTTTAAATTGCGCCCACTGGAAATCATCCGAAACTTTGCGAATCGTACCGTGAAATTATTTGTGGATACTGATGGAATAAGAGACCTTGCGAAATCTGACCTTCCAACCACTGTGCGAACGCTACAAGCCATCAAAGCCGTGCCTGATCGAATTCGTCGAAATCCACTGCGCAAGCAGAAAATCATGTCTCCTGAGATGAAAATCTGCGAGGATAGCATGTCGCACATCATAAAACGTGACTTGGGACTCAGTGTATACAAGAGACACACCGGCCACTTGCTCACAACAGCATTGAAACAAAAACGGCAGACAAAATCGAAAGCTTACTGACCAGAAAATATACACCCTAGCGGAATCGATCAACAAACAGAACGATTGAGTTTTTGGTGTGTAATCAAAGCAAGCGTCTTAGCTAATTCCGAGAGTTCACTTTGTTTTTTCACTTTCGGAAAATCGAATTATTATTCCCTTGCCGAGGGTATTATAAAATTTTCCGCATGTTTGTAACGCATTGAAGGAAGCATCTCCGAAGACATAAAGTATACATATTCTTGATCAGCATGACGAGCTGAGTTGATTTAGCCCTGTCCGTTAGTCCGTCCGTCTGTTTCTATGCTATCTTCTCCGTCAGTTTTAAGGCTATCGTCACCAAACTTTGCACGAAGTCCATTGGTACAAATACGCTGCACATTTATCGAAACCGGCCGGATCGGATGACTATAGCATATAGCTGTCATAGGAACGATCGGTTGAAAAACTTGTCTTAGTGAGAAAAACGTTATTGTTTTTATTGGAATCGCCTCCAAAGTACGTATTTCTTAGTTTACTTACCTTTCCCATGATTTCACTAAGTATGGTCGAAAGCGGATGACTATAGCATTTAGCTGTCATAGAAACGATCGGTTGAAAAACTAGTTTTAGTGAGAAAAACATTTTTGTTTTCAATTGAAACGCGCCAAACTTCGTTATTCTTAGTTTACTATGCTTTTCCATGATTCCAACAAATTTAGACGAAATCGGACATACGCGTATATATAGTATAGCTGTCATAGAAAGTTAAAGTCTGAAAAGTAGTCTTAGTTAGAAAACTGTTTTGTTTTCAATGGAAATGTCCTCAAAACTGGCATGTATTTGCTTGAAATGCTCCCACACGATTCTACAAAGTTTGGTCAAAATCGGAAGACTATAGCATATCGCTGCCATTGGAACGATCGGTCGAAAAACTAGTTTTAGTGAGAAAAACGTTTTTGTTTTTAATGGAAATGTCCCTTACGTTGGCATGTACGTAATTTATATACTTTTACACAATTCTACAAAGTTTTGTCAAAATCGATTGAGTATAGCACATAGCTGCAGTATAAATGATCGGTCGAAAAAGAAGTTCTTGTGAGAAAAACTTTTTTGTTTTAATTGGGATCGCCTCCAAATTTCGTAATTAACAGTGTATTATGCTCTTCCATGATTTCACCAAGTTTCGTCGAAATCAGACATCTATATAGTAAAGATCCCATAGAAAAGTAGGGTCCAAAAAGTAGTCTTAGTTAGAAAAACTTTTTTGTTTTCAATGGAAGCTGCAAGGGTATACAAAACTTCAGCCGAGCCGAAGTTAACTCTCCCCTATTTTCTACATATAAAATACCTCCCCCCCTACGATAAGTAAACAATTTTTTCCATGAAGGCTCGAAGTAAAGTAAGTAAAATGGCTTGTCAAGTTGACACAGCCCCCCGAACGGCAGTTTGAGAAGTTTTCCATTGCTAATTACTACAAAGCTGGCGCCAACAGCAGAGAGGCGTGACCGGGTGTAAAGTTTATTCAAAGAAAAAACTTTTCATTAGATGTTCCGAGGCTGGATCGAACCCACGACCTCTTGCACAGCGGTCGCGCACACTAGACGCTGAGCCACCCGGCCACTAAGGGTAGGGTATACAAAACTTCGGCCGAGCCGAAGTTAACTTTCCCCTATTTTTATACCCTTGCAGAGGGTATCATAAAATTGTCCGGATGTTTGTAACGCATTGAAGGAAGCATCTCAGACCACATAAAGTATATATATTCTTGATCAGCATGACGAGCTGTGATGACTTAGCCCTGTACGTTCGTCTGTCTGTCCGTCTGACCGTATGATTAAACAGATCTCAGAGATGGTAAGAGATAGAGCTTTAACACGTATGGAACGTATGTTTCTTATACATGCAGGCAGATCAAGTTCATTTTCAATTTAGGCCACGCCCCCTCCAGCCCCCGCAATATCGAAAAAAACGTCATATCTCCCACATATCTCTGGATAAATTTATTATTCGGTATTCTTTATCGATCCGCTGAAGGAATTTTAAAGTTCGGATAAACTATATTCGATTTATAAGGAAAACAATCAATTATGGGCAGCACCGGTCGCAACGGTGATGGGCTGCACTTCACAGGTACAGAGTATGTTTTAGTCGGGCTTGACCGACTATCTTGTTATTTTTCTATATTAAGGAACCACGTTTTGAATTATTTTTCCCTTTAAAAGATATAATCAATTTTGGGGGGTTCGGAGAGTTGGATTGCAAAACGCCGTTTTAGTGAGCACCGCTGATGCCACTCCGCTGTGGGTCGATGATCACAGAATTAAAACTATTACTATATGAATTCAGATTACGCATATCAATGCCTCTAGTGCTGTTTTGGCATAGTAAATCGGACTAAAAGGCCGTATTACCATTTGCATGATGCTTATCAATAAATGGTTTACGCACAGGAAGGTAAATCTTCGTAATAAATCTTCGTAATAATCTTCGTAATAACAGCTAATCCTGCCTTGAAAAAGACGGGCTTGCTGATACAAGGTTCACTTATGGACAGCCATAATAAAACCTTTTTATGATACATGGTTTTTACGATTTGAGTGACTTTTACTGTTGACTTAGTATAAGGAATTTTAAAGTTTTGCTTGGAAGTCCACTCGTAGGCCTCTACTGTGAAATTGGTCTCGTCATCCATAATTCACGATTTTGATGAGTTTGAACAATTTTCTGAAAAGTGCTCTTTGCCGATGTTTAATGGTTTCCATTTGCTGTTTAGAAACATTAGGCCAGCGATGTTTCTTCATAGCTCCCAGGGGCCGAGCGCAATCGGCTATTTTTTACACGCACACGAGCCGAGCGTATGCCGAAGTCGGGCATATGAGCGTAAGCAGCGCTCTCTTTCAGTTCAAGGCTGGGCTGTGTCGCTTTGATATCGCACACCAATACTATACACTCTCACTTTTTGGCCTCGCTCTTCTTGAACATCGCTGTGTACCAGAGGTACACAGAGTATATTAAATTTGTGCAAAGGTGTCCGTCTGTTCGTATGAGCACTTTACAGGTACAGAGTATGTTATAGTGGGGCTTGACCGACTTTCTACCTTGTTATTACTATGTCACTCACATTATTTGCTTTGGCCAGCGCACGATATGATTTAGTTGGCTCTTACTTCAGATCGCTATAAGTTGCATTTTTTCTGAATCCAGATTTTCTCTCCATTTTGTTCACTCTTTACATCCGTCATTACACTATAAATTACAGTTTTCTTGAATCCCATTTCCGAAAATAATGAAACATTTCATTCTTCATCTGCTTTGGGTTGGTTGGTGCAATATGGCGAAATTAGATTTCGACTCTCCGCTGCATTGAATGACATGATAACTACTGTGCGTTATCTAGGAAGCTCATCCCTTGTGTAATGCATGCTGGAATAGTACACTTACTTTTTCAAAAAACTATTTTCTGATTGTTGTTCTTTAAACTTTTTGAGTGGCTTTAGAAAAATGATCGTATTTCATTCCAAGTTTAAGGAATAATGTTTCATTCTAATATTTTGGGTTACAATTTTACTTCCCGTGTCTATCCCTAATGCATGACACTTCAATTACCACCCCAAATTGAAACCTTTCATGACTTTATTCCCCAATGTGATTTATTTTTATCAGCTGCGAATTCGAAGCTGTCTAAAGGATAAAATGTTGCGAGAAAAGTTTTCTAAAATTCGTAAATGTACCTGGACATTTTCATTACTTGGTTGATCTTTTCTAAAAATAAATGCAACCAGAAATGCATTGTCCCCTGCCTAGTCAGCACATGTCAAAACTTGGCTTTCTCAAACCACATCTCACCCCTTACTTACTGCCAGCGAATCATTCGACAACAATCAAGATTGCGTCTTCTTACCTCTCCCTCGTCTCCTTTCAATTATTTCCTTGCCTTTTCTTGATTTGCCTGCTTATAATAATTGTGCATTGTCAAACACCGCTGCCAACTGCTCACCCTAAAAAGCCCAAGGATTTGTTTTTGTTTTCTTTTTTTAATATTTTGCCGTCATTGTGAATGTTTTTAATTAGTCTGCGGTAAATCTTTTGAGGCTTTTGTCACAATTTCTTGCACAAAACTTCAATCAGGCAATTCGCCTGACTCAACTCATCCAAATGAAGAAAAGTGTCTTGGCGGCGGAGGATTCTCCTTTAAAGCATTTCGCTTAAAGATGGTCACATATGCGCCTGCTGTCAACTAATCCCTGACAAAAGGATGCAGCAGCTCCCCCTCCCACCCCTCTGCTGACCACATGGCCTAACAACTAACAACAACAGACGTCGACATCGACAAACGACAGTCGCCGCCTGTCGATGCGGCCCAACAAATTCTATAAAAAAAAAAGAAAAAATGTATTTGCCTGCGTCTGCACTTGAGTAGGGAAGGGGGCGTGGCAACGGAGGCGTTCATTTGTATATAAATGTAAGCGAAAGGGGGGAAACAGGGGGGGGGGCAGCTAAAGGAGCGACAATGGCCAAGTGGAAACGGAAGCGACGCAATGCAATCAAATGGCGCAGCGCGCAAAATCTACAAAAACACACGCATACAGAGCAAGCAGCAGCATCAGCAGCAGCTGGACACACATGCAGCAGGGCAGGACTCGGATTTGGACTCGGCCAACTTGCAACGCACGCGAAAATCTTGCCAAGGGGTGCTCGCAACCTGAACTCGACTCGACTACGGGTACAGTTGCGTTGTCTAAGCCAGCACAGGGCCGCAATAGTCAGAGAAACAGGCACAGGAGCACAGCACAGCGGCAGTGTTTCTCCATCTCCCACCGACCGACGGGTCATGTTTTCGCGTTCGTTTTGCCGCGTTAACTGTCCATCAATGCGGGCCTGAGGGGGTAATACACTGAAATGAAAATTTGGAAAAGATTTGTATAAGAATTGGAAAAACTTGAAACCAGAAAACTATGATTAAAATTTAAGGATAGTAAAATTATGAGGGAAAATACTTAGCAATCTATACTAGGTACTCGATACTCAGTATTTGGGACTCGATACTTAGTTCTTGAAACTCAGTACTTAGGACTCAACACTTGAAACCGAATTTTGGATGGAAAATACTCTGCACTCGATTCATATCACTCGATACTTAGTACTAAGGACTCGATACTCTGTACTTAAGACTCGATTCTCAGTACTTTGTCCTAAGGACTCGACACTTGAAACCAAAATTTAGTGGAGAAATACTCTGAAATCGTTACTTAGTACTCGATACTCAGTATTTGGGCTTCGATACCTTCTATCCTCATACCAAAATTAGGATGAAAGGTACTCTGTCCTTAGGACTCAGACTCACAGTAGGACTCGACACTAGAGACTAAAACTTGAAGGGAAAATACTCCGAAATCGACACTTTGTACTCGATTCTTATGACTCGAAACCAAAATTAGGATGAAAAATACTCAGCACTCGATACTCGATAACTCGGTCTCGATACTTAGTACTTTGGACTTGATACTCAGTACTCAGTACTTAGGGGTCGAAACTTGATACCAAAATTTAGAGGAAAAATACTCCGAAATCGATACTTAGTACTCGATACACTAGTAAAACTCGTTTTGACTGATGAAACCAAAATTAGGATGAAAAATACTCAATACTTGATAATCAGTAATCGATACTTAGTACATAGGACTCGATATTTAGTACTTAGAACTCGATACTCAGTCCTTGGGCCTTTATACTTGAAACCAAAATTTGGTGGTGGTACACCGAAACCGATACTTAGTACTCGATACTCAACTCTTGGAAACTCAGTACTTATGACTCGGAAACCAAAACTAGGATGAAATATACTCAGCACTCGATACTTATTACTAAGGTCTCGGTACCTAGTACTTAGGATTCAGTACTCAGTCCTTAGGACTCGACACTTGAAACCAAAATTTGGCGGGGAAAATACTTCGAAATCGATACTTAGTACACGATACTCAGTACTTGGGACTCGACACTTAGTTCTAGGCGCTGAGCAGTTATGACTCGACAGTCGAAACCAAAATAAGGATGGAAACTATTCAGCACTTGACAATGAGGTCAAGATACTCAGTACTTTGGGGTCAATACTCTGTACTCGAATCCAACATTAGGATCGACTCAGTACTTAGGTCTCAAAAAATCAGTGCTTGAAACTCAGTATTCGATGCTTAGTTCTCGTATTTGACGCTCTGTATTCAGTACTCAATGCTCGATGCTTTCTAATCGATACTCAGTACTCAAAACTCGATACTCACCACTCGAAAGTTAGTACTCGATACTTATTACTTGTTCCTGAGTACCTGATAATCAGATCTCGATACTCAGTATTCGAAGCTCGAAAGTTAGTACTCGATATCTAGGACTCAATACTTACTACTCTTAAGATATATAGGGATTTAGGTCGGGCTTAATCTACTACTTTTATTTATTGCTTATTAACGTAATAAGTTTGACATAATTTGTAGGGAGAAACAACCTCCGAGCGCTGGCTTTGTTCGCTTGTCATGCACACACCCACTACCACTGGAGATGATAGCTGCGTCATAGTGTGACCATAGTCGCCAGAGTAATCGATAGTCGTTCCTGACTAGTGATGGCATAGACAAGTGATGGCATAGTCGTCACAATACTTCCCCTCCAGTCACCGTGTGGGAGCGAATGGATAAGATGGGTAGAAACTACGGATTTGCGTAGTTGTGTTGATGGCCGGTGGTTGCTTCGAGTGGGGGTCAATAAGCCAGGTCGTTTGAGCCAAAATGATTTTGTCTCTTGTTGAGGTTGATGGTTGCTTCGATGGCCGGTGATTGCTTTGAGTGGGCGTCGATAACCAATTTTGGCTAAGCCGGAATGATGACGCCTCTCGTTGAGGTGCCTCAATTCAGGAGCCTAAGTTGAGGTTAAGGTCGCCTCTGGTAGAGGACTTCGAGTTGCTACAGTCGAGGCGGAAGTTACCTCTGGTGGAGAGATTCGAGGTGCCTTAGTTGAGGACTTTGCTGTTCAGGTCCACGGACGTGCGCGTAGTAGACACGACTGAACCAAAATCGATGTGTCTCGGATGAGGACTTTGTCGCTGCCTCGGACGAGTACTTAGTTGCTGCGCGTTGAAGTCTTTGTCGCTGTCTCGGATAAGGACTTTGTTGCCTCGCGTTGAAGGCTTTGTCGCTGCTCGGATGAGGACTTAGTTGCTTCGCGTTAAAGGCTTTGACGCTGCCTCGGATGAGGACTTTGTTGCTGCCTCGGATGAGGACTTTGGCAATCAGGTTCACAGACGTACGCGAAGAAGACTCGACTGAACCAAAATCGGTTGGGTTTCGGTTGAGGTGCGGATGCGAGAGACTGTAGCTAGACGTCGCACGTTGGCGACATCCGTGTTAGTTACACGACTGTGGACGCAGGCACGTTTTCTCGTGAGCTTGTAGATGGCTCAGGCTGGCAGTAAATGCCAAACAAATAACGTCCAGAGGATAAGCTGATCATTTGTGGCCGTTGGTCGATCGAGATCGAGTGGCCGGTTTCCTGCAGTTCAGGTGCGCCAGCGAAGAAGGCAGTTGTTCAGCTGTACAAGTACATGCACGTTGTTCGATGTGGGACGACCGATGTTGCAACCGTCGAAGTTGAACAGGGCCGTGCACGCTGAACCAGGAATAGGGTATGCTGATCAATGTGGTCAATAGCATCGTTGTCCCGAAGTGAGAGTGTGCCCAGTTGGGGATGTGGCAGTGGACCGTTGCTGTTTGACTTGGGCGAAAAACGCAAGACGCTGCATACCTTGTGTGAGCGCGCGTTGAGTTGTTTTCGAGCGCCACGCGCATGGGTGTGTTTGTTGGTCCGCACTGCCAGTGCGTGTGTGTTTGTGAATTTCACAATTCCTCGAAATTCGTTTGTTGCACTGCGAGTACGAACGTAATCTCTACTCAGTACTTGATGCTCAGTTTTTGATACTCAGTGTTTGATACTGTGCTCGATATTCAGTATTCAGTACTCTACTCTAAGTTCTTAATACTTATAATCGTTGTCCAGTTGTGGCTTAAGTTCGGATGGTCATTCATTTGGAAGAGACGTTTCATGATCCGGCTCGAAGTACCAAAGAAAACCCAACCACAGGAGACCGGGTTGGTGCCTTGGCAACAGTATGGCTTGCTTTAGCTTGAAAGAGACTATCAGGATCGTATTCACCTGCTTCACTTCTAATTAAGATTTAATTTCTGCCAGTGTAACTGGTCCTGGCCTAGAACTCGTGCTCGTTCTCATTCTCGGCCCGCTGTGTCTATCTGTTTGTGTCTGTGGCATGCACCCCTCTACCTTTACCCCAACTCCTAATGCAACAGTCTCCGCCAACCAACCAAGCACCCCCCAAACCTCATCCCCAGTCTCCCCACCTCCCCCCATCCCCCATCCCCATGCCGCGCAACCAACTCTTTCCCAATCAGACAGCCAGCGGCATCGTTAGCAACGCAACGCAACGCGGAGTTGCCTGCATTTCGAACTTCGTTTTAGGATTTGTACCAACTGCAACCCCGATGGTCAGCCTGTCCCCCCCATACTATCCCCCTCCCCCTATCAATGGGTAAGCCCTTTTTCATTGCCTCTCGCCCTTGCCTCATGGGTGGTTTCGTTTTATTGCGCTAGGCATTTTTGCATATTTGAGGCATCATCGCTCATCGCTTTTGTGTGTAAGCCAACTTTTAGACATGGGCAGAAGGAAAGAAGCAGCAGCAGGAGGAGCAGCAGGAGGAGCAGCAGCAGAAGAATAACCTTTGCCCCCCTCCCGGATGCAGGCTCTAAGCTGCAGTCGTTGTGTTTGGTTGCACTGTTCTATTTGGCGTTTTAATATGCGCCATTTTTTCTCGCTGACCCCCCGCTCCTTGCTCCTTGCTCCGCTCCTTTGGGCCGCTGCCTACACTTGTGTACGTTTGGTCACCTTCATGCACACTCGAAGCATTTTATTTGTTTGTTTGCTTGTTCGTTCACTCATGTGTGTGTGGCAGACACTGACCCCCTGTCGCCTGCCCCTGTCTAACTTTGTCTGTTTGGCTCCAATGTTGTCATCTTTCCCCATTACCCCCCACTACCGCCACCCGTCGCCTTGTCGCAGAGCCTTTCGTCGCTTATTTTTGGTCATCATGCGTCGGCGTTTGCATCCACATCCACGTCTCGTGCTCATCGTTTTGCTCGTCAGCTTCGTCGTCACCAGTTAAATACATAAATTTTCGTATAAACGCGTTTTTGGGAATCGCGAACCCTGGAGAGTCTTCTAGCGCCACCCATCCCACTCCGCCTCACACACTCGGTGTGTTTTATTCGGTTTTTGCTTGGAACATTTTGGTGATGTTTGGCCGCATTTTGTTCACTGCAACTTGCAAATGGAACATTGGAACAAAATGAGCATACAAATTGATAGGGTTCAATAATTGATGGCGAAATTTCTGTCATACATTACTCACTTAGAAGTAGCACCAGAAGTGAAGAAAGTCTCGAAATTTAGAACCTCAGAACCTGCGATGCATCGGTGTTTGTACAGAAAATGGAGCTGTTAGCTATTAACTCAACATGGGGCTCCTTCAGTCGGAATTCTGCAATTCCTAATTTTCTTAAGAATTGATTCCACCTAAATATAAGAAGCTATGTTCCTGAGCTACATACTTTATCATGCTTATCTAGATCTTGTTCAAAGCTTTCATCCAAGAAAATCTCTTCGCGGTTCCAAGAAAATTTATTTTTCTATGGAGAATGTGTCAGGCTTGATATATTTGTTGTAGTGGACGGGCTTACAAATTTCGCGAGGTTGTACATACAAAGGAGGTTACCAAAGCGTATCTTTTTAAAACAAGAAAGAAAGTCGGTCAAGCCCGACTATAACATACTCTGTACCTGTGAAGTGCTCGGGCCAGGGGGGGGGGGGGGGGGGGTGCCAAAATTTTTTTTTTCTTTATAACTCGACAACCGTTCATTCCATTTATACCATTCCTTTGGCGGATCGATAGGTAATCTTGATTACTAAATATGTTCAGAAGGAACGAACCTTCTATCTATAAAACTGTGGGAGATATGACGTTTTTTCCAATTTGCGGGGGCTGGAGGGGGCGTGACAAAAATTGAAAATTAACTTGATCTGCCTGCAAGTATAAGTAGAATATGTCCCATACATGTCAAACCTCTATCTCTTACCATCTTTGAGACCTGTTGGTTGCTACGGACAGACAGACAGACGGACGGACAGGGCTATATCTACTCGGCTATTGATGCTGATCAAGAATATATATACTTTATAGGGTCGGAGATGCTTCCTTCTGTCTGTTACATACTTTTGCACAAACTTAATATTCTCTGTGTAGCTCTGGTAAAGAGTATAAAAATAGGGAAAAGTTAACTTCGGCTCAGCCGAAGTTTTGTATTTCCTTGCAGTTTGTTTTTATACCCTTGCAGAGGGTACTATAAAATTGTACGGATGTTTGTAACGCATTCAAGGAAGCATCTTCGACCACATAAAGTATATATATTCTTGATCAGCACGACAAGCTGAGTTGACTTAGCCCAATCCGTCTGACCGTCCGTCCGTCTGTCTGTTTGTATGCTATCTCCTCCATCAGTTTTAAAGCTATCCTTACCAAACTTTGCACGAAGTCTTTTGTGTGTGTGTTCCATTGTTTACGCATTCTTCGGTAACGTCAATGCGTAATAGAAATAAGTTGTGCGCTGACTTTGGCAATGAGGCTTCGGTATGATCTAATAAGTTGATGTTCATTTTAATTTAATGTTTAGTCGGTCCTAACCGCCTTCGATATAACTCAGAGAATTACTCAGGGAAATTAATGTTGTATAGCCTTCCCTTATGTTAGTTAACAGAGCACTAACATTAATGAGAACATTTTCATACCTTTGGTACAGAGTATAAAAATGGTACAATATGTGCCCTTCTAACATTTTTCAGCGGATTTATTTCAACGAATATTTCAAATATTTGGTAATTGAAATAATTGTAGTAATTTCGGAAAAATGAATTACCTTTATCAAAATGAACAATTCTTCTAATTTTTTGCTAAAGTGCTTTCAAACATTCAGATTTAAGGGAAATTTCTTCATCGAGCGGGAAAGTTCCTTCAGATCGTTAAGCAACTTTTACTGCGACTTAACGTAAAATAATCGAACAACTGCAAAATCTTCTGCATGAGCATAATGAATTGGTCAGATTGTTCAGGACCGCATGTGGCGGAATCTGAATAATTCGAAATAATGTAATTCAATCGACGACGTCCTTATCCCTCGAATACCAATAACTCCAACTGATCTTTCATTCCAATTCCAGCGGATTCACTTCCCCGTTTGATTGGCTTTTGCGATTACAATCAATATACCGCATGGCCAATCGTCCGGAAGTCTTTGGGATTTATCTCGAATTTCCCTGTTTTTCGCACATTTGTGTGTTGGCAAACCGTCTTTGTTGTTTGTTTTTGCGCCGGAAAACAAATCGGAAATCGAATCATTCAAATAAATAGCAAAAACTCAGGCCTGTTCCCATTTCCGAGTCGAATTTAAAAGTAAAACGAACACGATTTCAAATTGTTTTCATATTGTTGTTCCCTTTTCCGAGAGAAATAGAAATCAATTGTGTTTTCGAATAAACGTTCGAATCGTTTTTTTTTTGGTTTTTTGATTCGTGATTGCGAACAGCTCGGTTTCATGCAATTACATGCAATTTCTGAGGTACAAGTTAAAAAAATGACTTCAGATAAAATTGAATGCTCGATATATCTATGAATACTTTAAAATCACGACATTTCACATGTTAGGATAAAAATGTTTGCAAGATAAAAAGAAATAACGTTGCCATTTGTTTTTCATTCCACTGACTCTAAGGCAAAACTTTTTATACCGCATAACTAGTTCGTTTTTCGAAAACGGGAACAGCTAACAATTTCGCGTGATGTGGTCGAAAACAAGAACAGGCCTGTACGAACGATCTTTTATTAAAAGTTGCCAAATAAGAAAAGAGGCTGCTCTTTAGATAGACATTTCAGGCTCAAGATCGCTTATGAGTGAGGATTTGGTCCCTCATGAAACGCGTCCGATCAAACCTGAAGCCTCCTTTGTTGTGGTGTGTTCCTCTGCTTAAAGCTATGCAAATAGCATAGCAAGACCTCGAGCCAGTAAAAACTGCAAGTTAACAGTATAAAGGTCATTAAAACGGTCATAAAAAAACAAGAAAAGAATTTTTTTTTTTTTTATTGTTTATTTGGAATAACTAATAACAAATGACTTATATATTAAAATAAACAAAAGTGTTTATGATATGGACGCTGTCTCTAGTCGAGCTCTCTAGTCCTTAGCTTTGATTTTACTTTAGGTTTTCATTTTATGAAATATATGACGTTAGTTGACTTACTGGCTATGACTATAAGTATTTTAGGAATGTGCTTGCAGAGAAAAATTTGGAAAAAACAATGCATATATAATTAATTATAAATAAAATAACCCAAATCTATTAGTGGGGGTTAGGGGAAGGGGTGGTAAAAGGGGATCTTACAGTTCAGTCTGGTAGCCACCAACATTTCTTGGCCGTATCTAGCGACATTGCTTTGTCTTTGTCGGATATTTTGCAGTCGAATCGCTTGTTTGTGCTTGTTAGAATTTTACAATCTATGATTTTATTGTTTGCCCTTCTGTTTATGTGGTACAAAATTGGGGTACCCTCGTTATTTAGGACATAACCATTTATGTCTAAAAATATGAATACTTCTGGTGGTGTGTATCCGTTCAGTAATGCTTGTTGAAAATAACCTTCGCTCTCTAAAAATGGTGCTCTTATGAGAACGTTGTCCATGTTTTCGGTACATCTTCTTATATGGTTCCTAGTCAAGTTAACTATTTGAATGTCTATTCTGCAGATTTTTGCTGACTTGTACAAATTTTCATTAGAGTGGTATTTTGTAAAGTTGCTATTTGGCGTTCTATACAAAGATGTGCATGATCTTAACAACCAACGCCAAATTTCTTAGACGTTCCATATATCGAGCCTAACGACAATACGTAACCCAATTCGAAAAATTTTTTAACGCAAATATGTTCTAGTGTCTACAAAGTCAAAATAAAATAATAATATATTTAAATAATCAAAAGAAGAAATTGACACGAAAATAACGAAGTCAAAAACAAAAAATAAGAAAAAGAGTAGTAGAATAGGAATAAAAAAGATAAAGAGAAAAAATAAAAGTTAGAATTTAATTGGTGAAAATGGTAGTTTGCAATATTTCAAATTTAAAAATTAAAAAAAGAAAAGGAATAAAAAAGTATGGAAAAATTTTAAAAAGATTTAGGTTATATCAAAAAAGAAGTAAAGTAAAAGACAAGGAAAATTTGAGAGATAAAAAAGTTAATAAAAAAAAAAAAAAAAAAAATTTAAGGAGCAGAAAAAAGGGAAAAGATAAAATAGAAGACATTAAAAATAAAAATTTATGGAGAAAAACGAATAAATTAGTATAGATGGCAAACGTGATGTAATGAGATTTGCACTGCCACAAAAATAAAAATAAAAAAAATATTTAATTATTTAGAAACTAAAAAAAGTGACAATGCGAATTATGTTGGCCACATTATTAAAGTATAAAAACGATTTGTACGCAAAATTACAGTAAGAACATAGAAGTGAAAACAAGAGTGGAATATAAGTGGAACAAAAAGAAAAAAAATTAAATATTTAATAAAAAAAAAAAAAAAACAATAAAAAATTTATAAAAAAGAAAAAAAATTAGTAATAGAAAAAATTTAAATGAAAGAAAAAAAAAGAAAAAAAAAAAGAAAAAAAAAAAAAAAAAAAAAAAAAAAAAAAAAAGAAAAAAAACAAAAGTAAAATAATAAAAGTATGGCAATTCAAGTTCAGCCTTACCAAGAGGGAAAAATAACGTATGCGCCATAAAAAAGCGAAAGCACAAAACAACCAAAATATCATATTTATAGAGACAAAAGACTATTAGTTTAACAAAACCACCACGATCAAGAAAAGTAAAAAAACTCGAATTTTGCTACGTTATTGGGGTTAGGGCTCGTATGTTGCGCAAAAGTCAAAATTGGCAAGTGTTTACATAAAAACTTAACAAGTTTAAAGAACATTCTTTTGTATAGGTGGAAAGCTTTGTTTGCTTTGGCTATTTGTTCGTTAACATGTTTGTTGAAATAGAGGAACCGGTCTAGAGTAACTCCTAGATATTTGACTGTACTTGAAGACGGGATCGGGACATCTTCGTCATTACTGGTTATGCTGAAATGTTTCCAATACTTCCTAACGTTGTAGTTGCATTTGTTTATAGGGGGCCTGAATAATATATTTTCGCATTTATCAAAGTTAATTGTTAGCTGCCAGTTTTCAGTAAAGCGTGTTATAGTCTTTATTTTATCCTGTAGGTTTTCGATTATTTTCTGGATTGTACTGTCTACGTGGTATATGACAATGTCGTCTGCGAAAGCAATAATATTATCCATTTTCTCTACTAGGTCTAAAATATACAGATTAAATAGTATAGGTGCATTGACGGTGCCTTGTTGTAACCCGTTTATTACGGAGAAGTCTTCTTCGCTGGAGGACTGGTTGATGTGGACTCAAAACTTTTTATTTGCTAACATATTGTAAATAAGTATGAGAAGATTAAGTGGAAATTGGAAGCTCAGTTTAACACTAGTCCTCGGATCCAAACTTTTCCAACGTCTTTTTCCAGGCCAAAAAGAAGGCCTGTAACATTTTTTATTCCAACTCCAGTTAATTTCCGAAACCAGAAGGTTAATGGCTCCATGCCATGTTGAATGTCCGTATTTGAAGCCGAATTGCTTATGACTAAGCAGATCTTCTTCCTCTATATGCTTGTTTATATTTATGTTGATGATGATTTCAAAAATCTTACTAATATTAGGTAGCAAACTGATAGGTCTAAGGTTTTTAATACTGTTTTTGTAGAGCAGGGGCCGGCACGTCGCTATCCTCTGGACAAACTCTCAAAGGCTGCGCTGCCGTCACACAGACAATATAAGCTCGTCGCAGAGCAAAGTGAATAAGGTTTATGCTTTCGCACAACTTTAAACAGAGACACACACAACACCACAAATGCGGCTGGTAGGTTGTACATGAGGAACCCCCCTCAATCATCAGCGATTTTTGACTAATCTGAAACGCTCAAACAGCTGCGTTGCTAAAACTGTTTGGGAATTCCAAAGAGCGCAAATACAGCCTGAAACGGATAGAAGCCTATGGCCTAATTGAATTAGTGTGAGAAACCATGATGAACAAAAAGTTTGTTTGCAAAAACAGAAGATTTTGGATGTTACTCTTTTTGTTTAGTTTCGAAAAACAACACCGCGCCTTGCGTTTTAGTACTAATGTAACTGTTTTTACGACCTATATACCAAGTAAACCTGCAGTTTTTTCCTTAACTATTTCTATACAAAGCTTAATGATCATGAGGGTCTTACTTGATTGGTTATCAGAGATAGACCCAATTCATCTCAATCGATGAAGTTGGTATTAAGATCGCAAAATGGATGTTGCCGTAGTCAAATCGAATTCAAAGTGAACGATCACTGAACACCAATAGCATTAAAAATTGATTGTTTTAAAGTTTTTCAAACTTTTTTAAAAGCAGGCACCCAAAAAAACCAGCAAAAATAAAACAGCTTATTTTTATATCCCACCCAATAAAAATCTCAAGAAAGAAAAACAAAACTTTTAACCTCAACAGTCGCCTTTGTGATTATTCTTAATGCACATTCTGATTATGGTGTGTGCACCTCATCTCGTCTTGGCTCCCTCTTCCTCTTCCTGGCGTATTCTTCATGGCCAGCTGATGTTCATTATAATTTATCCCACAGACGCCATTTGCCAGTCACGAAAAAATTATGCATAATTTATGACTGGTTGAGCTCAGCTGATGTTGCCCTCTCGCTCGCACTCACGCCTTTGCCTCCATGTGTCTCGTTCGCACTTGTGCAAAATGTTTGCTAGATTTGTATTTCTTTATTTTATGCACACATATTACATATATATATATATATATATATGTATACACTTGTATTATAAATGCGCAAGGCAAAAACAATCAACAAAATATCAAGGCAGAAAAAAGTAACAACAACAAAAATGGGGTGTGGGCAGTTTGCTCCCCCCCAAACAGAGCGAGAAAAACAATAAGTGCAGGTGCAATGGCATTCAGAGAGAGAAGCAGTCAGCAGATTCAAGTCTCTTAAAAACAAAAGAGCGCCAAAGATTGCGGCGAATTGGGCGCCCCCAAAGGGGAGTACACGAGTTATTCGCCTAAGCATTTGTTTACAATGCACGACGACGACGTCGGCAACGGCAGCGCTGTCCACGGCAAAAAGAGAGCCGAAGGCTGATTGTGTGCGTGTGTGTGTGTGCGAGAGGGTTTTTGGAGGGGGCTGAGCAATCGGAACTAATTAATGAACAATCTTTTTGCCCAGTATTTTCTTCCCGTTGAGGGGGCACCTGCCATGAGCAAGCGAAAGAGAGGCCTTTGGCTAAGCCAGAGGGAGTGGGGAGGGAGTCTCTATCTAAGCCAAACTGAATTTTTGCTAAAACTATTTTCAAATCATTAAGAAACTAATGATGAGAGAGCACATCGGATTAGTTGGATTTGATAAAATATCAAATTTATGCACGGAGAAAATGCTTAGAATTTCATATTTGGTCTAAGAATATTCGTTCTAGAACAAAACTCTTCATGGTTTCTTAAATTTGAGGTCATTGGTTTTCTTGTTTCTTAGTGTCCTTACATGATGTGGTTTGATTCCAAGTAATAATTGCACAGTAGTTCACAGTTTTGTCATTTGTTACCGTCCCTCTCTACTTTTTTTTTTTTAAATTTGTCCCTTTTTAAAAATCTGCTTAAATACACCAAGCAGTGGCAAGCCTTCCCTTTAGTCTGGAATGAAACTTATCAATGATTCTTAAATTCAATGTAACCTAGATAAGTTTTTATATATTTAGACCAGGATTTATATAGAAGAATTGTCTTTAACTAAAGTAAAATGTATTTCACTAGCATTTCTCTGCACTAAGTACTCTATTCTGCGGTTTACAAGCAACTTAACGTTTATTTTCATATCATAACGGAGTCGTAGGGTTGCTTAAATTCACACAATTACAACTATGCTTTAATCTCATAGACGAGAAACATGGTTAAACTAGTTAAGACAGCCATTCACAATGTCCAAGAGCACCAGACTATTGGAAGCAAGGTTAAGTTAAAGAACAAAATGCGTTTTGTGTGTTTCGCCTAAAAAAAGTGAAGATTCAAGAGTAATTTTATGCTTGTTTACTCTTCAAAACCATTTGAAAATAGTTAAAAATCTCAAACTCCGCAAGGAAATGCTTAGATTTTAAACGTTTAAGTCAACCCTCGCACATGTGCGTCATAAAAAGAACTAAAGGGTCCTTACTGAAGGAATATATGGAAAGTTTAGGTTGGGTTGTAGTGCATTTTCCATTTATTTCGTCCATTTTTTCTTCTGATTCCAAAAGTTTCTTTATTTTTAAGCTTACGAAGATTACCGAAACTCAAAAAAGGTGATTTCTTTAGAAGTTTCAAGTTATTCGAAGTTTGTTCTCATCACGTTAAGTGTTCCCCTTAAGATTCTACTCGAGGTGGAGAAATCTAGTTAATAGAATTGGTATAATTTATATAAACCCACCCGACAATCGACCTCGAGAATGGATCCGTTTTCGACATTTTCTAGAAATTTTCTCTTACAAAACATTCGAGAAGGTGTCTGATTTTGGTCCGAAAAGGTATTACCTGTCGCTCAGTTTGAGGCAGCACAATGTAAGTTCTCGAAGCACGTCTTCGAGTCCATTCTCGACAATTTCTGGACAGCGAAAACAAATCGAAAACTGAATCTTTAACGTTTGAAACCCGCAGCTCTAAGGAAAAGCGGACTTTCGATTTTAAAAAAAACTTACCTAATTCTCATAGGTCCGAATTTATACGAGAAATTGTCGGGTGGTAAGTACGGTTAGATCACCATAGAAAGTATTGAACTATGAAGCGAATGAATGCATTTTACCGAACATTTAAGTTGCTTACTTAAGCTTATAAATGCTCCATGGGTCTTAACTCTACACCAGCATCACGAGTGCAAAATTAAGGCTTATTGTAGACCCATGTTGGACAAGCACCGATTTTGTTACTCTCCCTCTCTACTCCATGGTTTTGTAATATTGTACCATCTCTACACCAGTTTCACGAGGCCGAAATTATGACTTCTGGCAGACCAATAGTGTTCTGGCACCCAGTTTTGTTACCGCCCCTCTCTACTCCTTTATCACATCTTTACACCTGCCTTACTGAGGCGCCTTCCTGGCTTATAGCCCCATCGCCAGTAGAGCGTCAGCAACAGCTCAATACTTTTTGGACGGCTTTAGTGTTTGGGCAACTCGTTGGAAAGTTGCGGTCAATCCGGACAATCCAGAGCCTTCACAAACAAGAGAGGCAACACACCGAGGCTTAAGCTGATCGACTCAGTCATTCCCCAAAAGCAGTCTGTCAGGTACCTGGGCATAACACTGGATAGGAGACTTACTTGGTCTGACCATATTAAGCGAGCTGCAGCTGTCACCAAGGCTAAGGCTAACAAATTGGACTGGCTCCTTAAGCGAAATCAGGGCTCTCGTCAAGCGCCAAGATTTTGATAATCAAGGCAATAATCATCCCGACTTGGACCTGGGGTAACTGCCTCTGGGGTACTGCCTGCGACACTTCCATCAAAAGGGTCGAAGCGATGCAATCCAAGATGTTACGCAGAATACTCGATGCTACGTGCGGAAAACCACCATCTACAAAGACCTCAGCATTCTACAAGTTCGCTCACAAATCAACCGCAACACCAGCAGATATAGAGACCGCTTTCTGGCCCACACAAACCGTCTCGCCAATGAGCTAATGACAACTCGGATACGGAGACGGCTCAAAAGGAGACACTACCAATAGGCCGTCTGCTTGCCTCACCCTAAAAGAAATATCTTTCTCCCTTACCAGTAATATAACCTTTTCTAGCCAGCTGGCATACTGTTCCCGTTCCTCTCTTTGTTAACCTTCTAAAAATTTGTAAGCGCATTGAGGTCCGCAAATCCTTTTTTTCATTATTTAAAAAAAAACTTTTCTTAGGCGAAATTATAGCTTCTTGTATACCTCTTAACTGTTTTGTCACGGAAAATTTTCCCAAGGGTCTTATTACATATAATACCAGCTTCACGAGGCCGCAACTATGACTTCTTAAGATCGAGCAATCAAATTTATTACCGCCCCTCTCTACTGCTTAGTCTCAATCAATATTCCCATAGTTCGTATGCCTTCACCATGGGTACCATCTCTACACCGGCTTTGAGAGAGCCAACTTATGGCTATTTGTAGACCAATAGCAATCTAGCAACCAAATTTATTATCATCCCTCTCTTCTTACTACTTTCTTCTGAGTCTTATCTCTGAACCAGATGAACGAACGCGAATTGTTGACAAATTGAGAACATAAAGCACTTAGTTTTGTCCTTTGCTACCGTCCCTATCTCCCGGTTTTTTTGGAAAATTGTCTCATTTTTCTCATCTCTACACCAGTTTTTTGAGCGATTCTTGTAGACCAATAGCGGTCTAGAAACCAGATTTCTTACCGTCCCTCTCTACTCCTCAATCTAAAACAATTTCCCTTCGGTTTTATGTCTACACCAGCTTGACGAGGTCCAAATGATCGCTTCTTGTAGACCCAAAGCGGACTAGCAAATAGATTTATTACCGTCCCTCTCTACTCATTGGTCGGAACCAATTTTCCCTTGGTTTTTATGTCTACACCAGTTTTTCAAGGGCCAAATGATCGCTTCTTGTAGACCAACAGCGAACTAGCAATTAGATTTATTACCGTCCCTCTCTACTCATTGGTTGGAAACAATTTTCCCTTGGGTTTTATGTCTACACCTGCTTTACGAGAGCCAAATAATCGCTTCTTGTAGACCCAAAGCGGACTAGCAAACAGATTTATTACCGTCCTTCTCTACTCTTTAGTCTGAAACAATTTTCTCTTGGGTTTTATGTGTACACCAGCTTTACGAGGTCCTAATGATCGCTTCTTGTAGATCAATAACGGATTTGCAAATAGAGTTATTACCGTCCCTCTCTACTCATTAGTCCGAAACAACTTTTCTTTGGGTCCTAGGTCTACACCATTTTTACGAGGGCCACATTATCGATTTTTGTAGACCAAAAGCGGACTAGCAAATAGATTTATTACCGTCCCTCTCTACTTATGAATCTTTAATCTTTTTTTTCTTGTCTTTCTCTGAACCAGCCGATAGAGCTCAAATTGATGACTGATTTAGGACACAGTTTTGTCCTTTGTTACCGTCCCTATCTCCCGGCTTTTTTTGGTTAATTGACTCATTTGTCTCATCTCTACACCTGTTTTACGGGAGCCAAATGATGTATTCTTGTAGACCAATAGCAGTCTAGAAACCAGATTTATTACTGTCCTTCTCTACTTCTTAGTCTTAAAAATTTTTCCATGGGTCTTATCCCTAAGCCAGCTTCACTAGGGTGAAATGATCGCTTGTTGTAGACGTCTAGGAACCAAATTTAATACCGTCCCTCTCTACTTCTAAATCTAAAAACAATTTTCCCATGAGTCTTATTTCTTAACTAGCTTCACGAACGAGAACTTATGACTTTTTGAGCAAATACAGCACACAGTTTGTCATTTGTTACTGTCCCTAACTACTTTTTTTTTCAATAGTTTTATATTTTTGCATGGGCTCATTGATGGCTTATGGTAGACCAAGATGTTCCACAAAGTACACATGATATCTACTAATGTTAGTGATAATATAAAAGGTAGGGATTTATGTAAATCAATGTCAAACAAAAGCTGCCAGTTTTTGCCTATTACTTCCATTTCATTTTGTTTCAAAAATATACAAAAACTATTTAATAATTTTCCGCAAATTTTGTATATTTTTGTAGATTTTTATGACCTTTTCTGCAGTGGCAATAGCACAAGTTGTCGCCCTACCCCTCTCTCCTTTACACACTCACTCATTCTCTTTATCCAAAGCACCTACGAAAAATATTAGGCCTAAGCCAACTCTCTCTCTTCACGCAGTCAACTTGGGTTTCACACACACACACACACTCGCACTTGAAACTGCAGCGTCGCTGTGTGTGAGTGCGTTTGTATGGGTGCCGGTGCCTTTTTGGGGGTTGGCAGCAAAACAGACTCGTGCGGCGTTTCTGGTGTGTGGGAGAGCGCCAAACTGGCCAACTCGCCGCCTCGCCGCCTCGTTGTTCGTGGCTTTTTCCGAGCAAAGGAATTCTGTGTGCATGTGTGCCGGTGTGCCGGCGTTTTTGGCGCCTGCTGCTACTGCTGCTGCTGCTCTCCGCATAATTTTTGAAGGCAGCGCGCGCTACTGCGACGATGACGACGACGACGACTAATCAACGCACGCGTCGTCGTCTCCTTTGCCTTGAACTGCAATGCAAGCAGAGACGCGGGCAGAATCAGCGAACTATTTGCAACTTCGTCGCGGCCTCAGCGAATTCGCATTCGCAACTCGCAAGTTGCTGCGGGTACCCCAACAGCAACAACAGCAACAGCAGCAACAACTGCAACAGACAAGAGTTTTCCACATCGTCGTCGTCGTCGTCGTCGACGTCGTCGTGTGTTGGCCTGTGTTAAGTTTGTTTTGAGTTTTCCGTATCAAAATGTGCAAAACGATTTCAGTCTAATTCAGACGCTCGTGCTGAGAAGACTTTTGGCCAATTCCAATTCCAATTCACAAAACACACACGAAAATAACGTAACTCTCACACACGCACACACACAGACACACATATGCCCACTCTCTTTGAATGTCGCGTGCTTAATTAGAATGCGTCGCGATAAACGATAGTTGTAATCATACCGTTAACCGATAACCGATAACATCATCATGGCCTCAGTGGATCATTGCGAAACGGAAACCCAAGTGGAACCCGCTCAAGCGGCCCAAAGACAACGTAGTGGCGGCACACCCACCGCCAAAAGTCCACCACCACCCAGCTCCTCACCCTCTACCCACTCCGAGAAGCTCTCTACAAAGCCCCGCGAGTCGAAAGAGGAAAGCCGCTCACCGCCGATCCCTGGAGCCGGATCACCTGTGAGCTCCTCAGCCGCCTCACCCACTTCCAGTTCACAACAGTTTTGCCTACGCTGGAACAACTACCAAACGAATCTCACCACCATCTTTGATCAGCTGCTCCAAAACGAATGCTTTGTGGATGTGACCCTGGCCTGCGATGGACGCTCCCTCAAGGCACACAAAATGGTTCTCTCCGCCTGCTCACCCTATTTCCAGACTCTCCTGGCCGAAACACCCTGTCAACATCCCATTGTGATCATGCGGGATGTCAATTGGTGCGATCTCAAGGCCATTGTAGAGTTTATGTATCGCGGGGAGATCAATGTAAGCCAAGATCAGATCGGTCCTCTGCTGAGAATAGCGGAAATGTTAAAGGTACGCGGTCTGGCGGATGTTACCCACATGGAGGCGGCCAGTGCAGCGGCAGCGGCTGCCTCGCAGCAGGTGTCCCCCAAGGAGTCGTCTAGTCGGGAGCTGGCCGAAAGAGAGGCGGAGGAACTGTTGGCTTTTATGCAGCCGGAGAAGAAGCTACGCCTCAGCGGCGACTGGGGAGACACCAGCAGCTCCGAGTTGCGTCTCTCGCCGCTGGAGCAGCGTCGAAATGTACGCAAACGTCGTTGGCCCTCCGCTGACACGATATTCCATACGCCCGCCAGTCCCTTAAGTAGTCTCATAGCCGCCGAGCGGCTGGAGCAGGAGCAAAAAGAGCGCGAACGTCAAAGAGATTGCTCGCTGATGACTCCCCCGCCCAAACCACCGCCAGTGCAAGTCCAAATGCCCGCGCTGGCTACAGGTGGTGGTGGTGGTGGTGGTAATACTCCCCGAAGACTGGAAACGGGCTTACATGCTCTGGATATGCCGTCACCCGCCTCAACGCCAGCTCCGCTGAGTCGTTCCGGTAGGGCTTTAGCCCAAAGTCCACAGCAACACCAGCAGCAGCAGCATCCAATGCATCTTAGCCATGCACCACCTTCAGCACCACCTTCATCCTCCGCTAACACTCCTGTCGCCTCGCCGGCAGGCGATAATCGCTTTCCTTTGGGCTCAGCCGCGGCCATGGCTGCCGCTGCCATGGAACTGAGTGCTCTCGGACCGCCTGCTGAACCACGCCTACCGCCTCCACCCACACATCATCATCCAGCAGCAGCAGCAGTAGCTGCGGCAACGACCTCCTCATCTCTGGCCGATGATATGGAGATCAAACCCGGCATAGCCGAAATGATACGCGAAGAAGAGCGGGTGAGTAGTCATCAGTCCATTCATAAGTCGAGTCAAGATCTCTCTCTCGCTAGCGCGCGTTCTCTTATGCTGCCGCAGCGCTGCCTGCTCTTTCGCTCGCGCTCTCTGGGTCTTTGTTTTGATTCATGTTCGCGCGATCTTCGCCGGCGGCATTTCGCTTGGCCACGTGACGTCATAAATTGCTTTGCGCTTGTCATGTTGTTGCTGTGTGTGGAATGTTCAGCTTTTGGCTGCGCCTTCTCATGATTGACAGCATTCACGTGCTTCACGTCGTCGTCGTCGTCGTTGTTGTTGTTGTTGCTGCTGTTGACCGACCATGTCCACTTTTGTGGAGTTCTCTGTGTTCCACATTTTGTTTTTGTCTTGTCATAGGTTCCGGCTATAGTCAATTCAATTGTTGTATTGGCATTTTTGTGGTTTTCGTGGTGGTTTTTGCGATTGATTTGTGTCTTGGAAAGAATTTCGGATTGAAAGTTTTTTGAACTCTGTGGATAATTATTTATTTGTAGCAGAATCTGGAGTTTTTTTTATCACGGTCGCCACTTTTGGTCGAAAATGTATTTAAATTTGTTAAGTATATATTTATTATTACCTTCTTAAGGTTTTTGTTCTATTATCGATCTCTCTTATCATTGATAACTTTAACCTAATCATCTGGATAAATTTCTTTTTAAAAAAATACAACAAAACTTGGAACAGATGCTTAACCATTGCAGAAATGTCGTTATTACTGATTTCTACTGAAAATTATTTCTTGGTACCAGAACCTGGAATTCTTTTTTCAATCACGGTCGCCACTTTTGGTCAAAAATGTGTTATAACTCGCCAACTACTTATTTCTTATTACTTTTTAAGGGTTTTTATACGGTTTTCGATCACTCTTATCATGGAGAGGAGTTTTTTTTTTAAATCACGGTCGCCACTTTTGGTCGAAAATGTATTTAAATTTGTTAACTATATATTTCTTATTATCCTTTTAGGGTTTTTTATTATATTTTCGATCTCTCTTATCACTGAGTTGAGTTTATTTTTAAATCACGGTCGCCACTTTTGATTAAAAATGTTTTTAAATAGGTTTATTTAACATTTCTTATTAGTTTTTTTGGGTTTTGATTTAAATATCGATCTATCTTGTCATTGATAACCTTCACCTTATCATTAAAGGAATACTTTCGGTAGTAAAAGTGCTTTTCGTTCTTACGTTGAAGGTGCCGTTCGCGGACCGTTTTTTTAAACCATTCAACATAACTTTTCTAGTCATGCAGTATTTAAGGTGGCGGCATTAATGATCAATCACTATAATAACGCATATCTATACAAAATTTATTTAACAAAATGCATCAACAATGGAAAAATATGCTTTATTATTGCAGAAATGTGTTTATTACTGAAAGAGATGACAAATTTTTGTTGTTCGAATGAAAAATTTGGGAAAATCAGTTAAAGATATTTCGAACCAATCTTTGGAAAGTTTTATTTCGGATAGGAAACCCTTTTCACCAGCCAGTGCAATCTCTCTTTTCACCACTAATTTCTTTAATATGGAAAACAAGGTGTACTTTAATTGTACATTTCATTACTTACGCAGAGAGTAATATTCGCAATGTTCGTACTAAAATCTATCCCAAGCGATGTCAGAAGTCGATCAATGCCGGATTTTCTCAAGCCAAGTACGAGATGATTGACTTGAGAATGGATTTTTCAATTCCGGAATTCATTTTCTGATCACGACTTTAGTTTGGGAGAGCTTGACTTTAGCTTGATACAGACTATTTTACCAACCCACGGGATTAATTATAGCTTGTTATTGGAACTCAACTTGATCTTTCAGTCGGATCAATTCCTGATGGACCGATATTCATATAAGCTCGACTTTTATCTTGAAATCAGCTTGGTGCCAGAATGTTGGAGACTAAATTGAGCTCTTTATTCGAACCTAATATCAACGATATCAGGATAGATTTCCCAGTTCCCTGGCGTATTAAGGAAAAATAGTCCACTGTTTCGATTGTCGGCAGCCTTTATCAGTTGATCATTCGCACTTTATTGCTGTTCATTCAATGTTGGATCTTTTGTTAGTAACTATACTGGTTGTTGCAAAGTTGTCCTGCCCTAAGCACAATGCCGACCAATGTAATTGCCAAAATTGAAAAATATGCAATTGAAATTTGAAAAACAATTGGGGAAAAAAACATAACAAATCCAAAAGAACATATGCTGAGCTGTAATTGACATGACCGCCTACTGCGCCACTTGTTAATTTGTAGTTATATTGAATTGAAAAACAAAATGAGCGCCTACAGCGCCACCTGTTAAAATATTTCGGACTTTTCTATTTTCCCAAAACTTTCGTGTAGCTTTTAGGAACAAACACGCAGTAGAAAGTGTCCCCAAACAAACCACTATCCGTTTGAATATATATTGTAGGCGATTCCAGTGCTAAGAGCGATGTAACGAGACTCAACGCTGGCGATCCGTATCTTCCCCTTTACTTGAAGTGCCCTCTCTAGAATTTTACTTAAGCTCGACACATGTGCGAATTAATTCTGCTGGATCTCAACTATCTAATTGGAAGATTGCCTTCTTATTTGCTCGACTTTCCTGGAGAACTGTGAGAAAATAGTTCCACTCGTCCAACCTCACCGAGGCGAAGCCAACTATATTGACCAAAGTTCGTTACAATATCATTTCAAAATATATCATTTTAAAATCGTATCCAAATTCGGCATATTTCAACTTCGAGAAAGATATAAAACAGGGCTGCAAGCCGGTTTTGAACCGAACCGGTTCGAGCCCGGATTTCCGACTATTAATTTACTGTGAACCGAACCTCTTTAATAATAAAAGCTGAACCTGAACCTGTTCCGAACCTACAGTTTCGGTTCGGTTCAACAAAAATGATAGACAAAAAACATTTGTGACCTACTGCCTAGCGACTTCTTCTGTTATCTA
This sequence comes from Lordiphosa collinella, assembly GCA_018904265.1. Taxonomy (NCBI): domain Eukaryota; kingdom Metazoa; phylum Arthropoda; class Insecta; order Diptera; family Drosophilidae; genus Lordiphosa; species Lordiphosa collinella. Next base: position 23,464 of record JAEIFV010000941.1, on the reverse strand, counting down.
GTCGGTTTTGGGCAACTGAATCTTAAAGTATAATAAAAAAAATCGTGATAAACGGTCAGAATTCCTTATAAAGTCCCCAATAGCCTCTGCCTTTTTAAGATCTTTAACTTCAAAGCTTTTAAATGATTCACAAAAACAAGAGTCTTACATTACATTGGTAATATTTTTCAGATTACGAAATGAAATTGAACTTAACAGTAAATTATATTTTGAATATTCTCATGTGATCTACTATTCGCGACCGATTGAGAGGAGCTCGGCTTTGGCTCTATGGTGCTGTCAAGCCATAAAAAAGAGTGACGCGTCACGCAGACTAGCATATTTTGTGGTGTTGTTGTTTAGGGCTTTAAGGTGGTCGTGTACTTAGTATTGAGTATAGAGTATCCAGTATAGAGGATCGAGTACTTCGAGTCGAGTACACTCAGTATCAAATACAGAGTATGGAGTACTTGGTATCGATTACTAAGTATCAAGTACTTTGTATTGAGTACTAAGTATTGAGGTTTTGGAGTCGAGTACTGATTATCAAATGTGTGGCCGGAGTGGCTCAGTGGTTAGTGTGCGCGACTGCTGAGCATGAGGTCGTGGGTTCGATCCCGCCTCGGAACATCTAATGAAAAGTTTTTTTCTTTGAATAAAACTTTACACCCGGCCACACCTCTTGCTGTTGGCGCCAGCATTGCAGTAATTAGCCATGAAAAGCCTCTCAAAAACTGCAGTTCGGATTCGGCGTTAAACTGTAGGTCCCTTTCTCTTGTGCTAAAATTAGAAGCGCACAAGCCAGGAGATTGAGAGAGGCTCGGCTTTGGCCCCTCGGGTCTGTTGTCATCTTGACAAGCCGATTTTACTTTTACTTTACTGATTATCAAATACTGTGTATCGAGTACTTGGTATCGAGCATTAAGAATCGAATACTGCCTAATCGAGTACTGAGTATCTAGGACCTAGTATCGAGTACTTAGTATAAAGTTCATCGAGTATATCGTGTCGAGCACTTAGTATGGAGGACTTAGTATGGAGTACTGTTATCGAGTTTTGAGTATCGAGTATATAGTAACACACAACTACAATAATGTGAAAGGCGGAGCCTATCGTACACAACATGTTTCACATCAAGGCCCCGTCAGTTTTAGCCCCACTCATACCTATTTCTTATTTACACTGTGTAAAACATGGTCTGAGCCAAGGTTCGAACCAAAACCATCGCCTAAAAGCCTCGAACCTCAAATTTCCGAACCTTAACCATTGATAAATTTTGGTTCGAGCCCGCGAGCCGGAGCTCCGGAAAAATTTTTTGGTTTACAGCCCTGATAAAAATCATAACTCGCAAAGCAAGTCAGTATATATATATATGCACCTAGAAGGTGAGGCTAGTTCACAGTTACTTTTGCAAGGCGTGCTAAAAGTAGGAATTGCTCCAATTATGACATTCAGCAGTCACCCATAAGTTCAGAAAATGCCTGTTTGAAAAGCAAGTCCAAGCAAACAATTCCAAGTCAAAGCTGACTAGCGTGAATTCAGTACTAGAATCAACTCCAACGCGATCGCAGCAGCAAATTTTTTTACGCAGACACCAAAACAGGCCCAGCCTCGTTTTTTACTGTATTTGATGTGTGCTGTATTGAGTGAAAAGAGAAGAACAAAACTGCATTAAACCATACAAGAAAGATGGCTTCCAAGACTCACTGTCATAAGTGTGTTATATCTAGAGTTTAGAAGACTTCGTCGTGTGACTCATTCTAACTTTTAGCAGTATAATTTGGGTTAGTCCTAACCCTTTTAAGAAAATTTTCCAACTTTATGTAGTGTTTTCTGCATAGAGTCCCTCATGCAGTCGGCTCTTCAAGTGTCACTTCATAACCAACCGGTTTTCCATTCATACAATTCAAAGAGGGGCCTCTCCATCAACATTAAGGCGCACCGCAGAATTCGCACTTTAATAAAAGTTTTTCTTTATTTATTTATCCAATAGACATCGACAACGACGACGAAGACGACGGAGTCATGGACTCGCATCTTCATTGGAATGCCATATTTGTTTGTCCAGATCTGTGCGTACCTTCTCCGTGCGCTTGTCCGTGTGTTTATTGTCGCATTTGAGTGCATTAATCAAATAAGTGGGAATGGGGCACATTAGCGTGTTCATATGTTCAATTTTTTTCCTTGGTTTTTGTTTTCCTCATCTCGCGCTGCTGGCTCGTTAGCGTCTCTTTTCAATAAATATTTTGTTTTTATGGTTTTTTAAATATTTTTCTACTGGCCGTTTGCTTTGCTTTTTATGTGCGTTTTAGAAATTCTTTGGAAAATGCATCTGCATCTGTTTGTTTGCCTAGGTATTAGGGTGTGTGCGTGTGTGTGTGTGTGTGTGTGTGTTGGCCATGTTTATGCTTTCCTGCTGTTTGCCTTTCCGATTGTTGTTCTCCCGCCTTCATTCACACATTTCATTTATTAAAAATTGATGCATTTTTCGTTTGGCTGCCAGCCGATCAGTCGCTGGGCTCAGAGTTCTGTCAAGGCAATGGCCTCCTGCCTCCTCCTCAATGCAGCTTCTTTAATATTTATAATTCTTTTCCATTTATTTATATGTTCTCTTTGCTCTTCATGCCACATAAGCAGATAAAGCCGATAAGTGTCAGTTCTTGGCCTCGGTCGCTTGTTCAGTCTTGGGTCTCTCGGTTTGGTTCGGTTTCTGGTGATTAATTGCACTTTTATTTGTCTGCGTTTGCCTTTGTTAAAAATAATTTTGGAATTTTTTGTTTTTCATATTTTATTGCCGAGGGATTTTTGTTTTTAATGTGAGTGCATCATTAGAGGTTGTATATTACTTTTTTTTTTTTACTTTTGATTCTCTCTCTTTCTTTGCGTGATCAGTTCAGTGAACTTTTAAAAAGGGATCAAGGAAAGAGGAAAGAAATTGGAGGATGTGTGAGCTGTTTTTGTGATATAAATACAGTTTTTGTTTTGTTTAAAATAAGCACAAGGGATATACAACCAAGCATATTTTTAAGAACTTTTTTGTAGTAATTCGATTTCCAAACTGTGTAACCAAAGTGTCTGTTAGCCGGCTTAATGTCAAGGATTAGTCCAAATAGGTCGCTAAAAACCCATATTCAGATACAAGACGGAATGGCTCGCCGTGACATTTTCAGCACTAGGACTGTCTTGCCGTCGTAGCTTAAGGTTCGCTACAATATATATTAAAACGGATAGTGGTTTGTTTGGGGACACTTTCTACTGCGTGTTTGTTCGTAATGGCTACACGAAAGTTTAGGAAAATAGAAAAGTCAGAAATATTTTAACAGGTGGCGCTGTAGGCGCTCATTTCGTTTTTCAATTCAATATAACTACAATTCAACAAGTGGCGCAGTAGGCGGTCATGCCAATTACAGCTTAGCATATGTTCCCTTGGATTTGTTTTGTTTTTTCCCCAATTGTTTTTCAAATTTCAATTGCATATTTTTTAATTTTGGCAATTACATTGGTCGGTATTGTGCATAGGGCAGGACAACTTTGCAACAACCAGTATAGTTACTAACAAAAGATCCAACAATCAACTGATAAAGGCTGCCGACAATCGAAACGGTGGACTATTTTTCCTTAATACGCCAGGGAACTGGGAAATCTATCCTGATATCGTTCATATTAGCAGCGATACTTGCTCAAAGTGACATTCAAAGTGATATATCATTTTATTGGTAAATTTTTATGTTCCAGAAAGAGCGACATATAACTGCAGACAATATTCTGCGAAGATCTTTCTGCTTTCTGTTAAAACATCATGTTTTGAATTTCTTCTTAAACGGTCCTTAATATTCCCCTGCAGAGGGTATATTAAAATTGTCCAGATAATTGTAACGCATACAAGGAAGCATCTCTGACCACATAAAGTAGGTAGGTAGGTAGTTTTTATTACAAAGTGAAGCTAACAATGATGAATTTTAAGACATATAGTATTACAATTATTAGTGTGTGAGGCAATGGCTATAGCCGTCAGCCAGATTTGTGTTATTTAATGTTTTCTTAAATATGTAAGTATAACAATTATGTATGATTATAATTTAAAAATATTCTGCCAATATTTGCCCTCTATATTTGAGAGCGTGGCAAATGAAGTTTGCGAGCGCCTTCCAATATTTTTCATTTAACCAGTCCTTGACTTCTTCGGTATTCAATTAGCGTTGTTTAAGATGCAGACTTCTAATTTCGCTTGTAATTGGGCACATTGCGATAAAATGTAGCACATCTTCAACAGCTCCGAGGTTGCATAAGGTGCATTGCGTGTTTGACGTCTCCATGTGATGCTTATGGTTGAGAGGTAGCATTTCCGTTCGAGCTCGACATATTAGGCTGATGTGTTGCAGTGTATTTTCATCATTGAAATAGTTTAGGTCTCCCAGGCCTAAATTTAGAGTTTTAAAGCTCGTTCGGGTGGTGCTTTGCTCAGCCAAATTTCTAAAGGAGTTCCTTGTTGAGTCATACATTTTTTCAATAATGTCCATATGAGACTTTTTCCATGAGTTGGGGTCCGATATGTTAATGGATACATCTAGTTCACTGCCGATCCGTTCCCACTCTTGGAAGAATTGGAGCCTATTCTCCAGGAGATGTCTTGTAATAATTTTTGGAAGCCGCCTATCTGGCATGCTCTTAGCCCTTTGAATGTAAGTGAAGTGCAAACGCAGTGTGTCCAAATATAACGGGCCAAGACCTGTTTCAATATGAAGAGCATAGTTTGGCGTACTCCTTGGTAGTCTGAATAGCTTTTTCAGGAAAAATCGCTGTAGTTTTTCTACATCCTCAAAAGAGATGTAGCCCCATATTTGAGCAGCGTAAAACATTATGGCTTTGGCCGTTGCCGTAAAGTATTTATATTTTACACTATGAGCAACTTCTTGCTTGCCGAGCAGTGACTTCCAGCATGAGTTGATTGCCTTCATTGAGTCGCTTAGTTTTTCCCGCATGTGTTTTTTAAGCTGCATGTTCTGCTCAATTACCACTCCAAGGTACTTATAGTGCGTAACTTTCTCCAATACTTCCCCGTTCAAGTGCCAATTTTCGCTTGCAGCCGTTCGCCCTCTGCCGTCGCGAATCGTCAGTACTTTTGTTTTGGAGACGTTTATCTGCAGGCTCCACTTTTGGCAGTAGCTGTGCAATTGGTTTTGCATATTTTGGAGTCCTTTGGGTGATTCTGCCATAAGGACCATATCATCCGCGTACATTAGGGCCCTTATTGTCTGTCCTGCAAATTTGATTCCTCCAGGAAGCAAAGGGACTATATCGTCTATATACAATGAGAACAGGAGTGGACTCAGCAAGCAGCCCTGCTTGACGCCTGTGTTATTTTCGAACCATTCAGAAAGCTGCTTACCATCCCAAACAGAGCACGTGTTCTCCGAGTATAGCTTTTCGATAATTTTGCAGACTTTTGATGATACGCATAAATTATTTAGTTTATATATTAAACTCTGCCGGTTGATAGTGTCGAAGGCTGCCTTGAAGTCGATGAAACATAAATATAACTTCTTCTTTTCCTTGAGATATGACTTGCAGATAGCCGTTAAAGTGAAGATACTGTCCACCGTACTGTAACCTGCTCTGAATCCCGACTGGTATTCACTTAGCCGATTGTTTTCTGCGACCCAAGATGTGAGACGATTGAGTAGGATTGAGCTGAATATTTTCACCATAACATTTAGACATGAGATGCCCCTGTAATTTGCAGCTATGGAAGGGTCTCCTTTTTTATATATGGGATATATGATGTTTTTCCTGAAGCTTGGTGACTACATAAAGTATATATGTATATTCTTGATCAGCGTCTGATCAGCTATATACACCAAAATGTACACGAAGTCTTCTATTGAAAATACGCTGCACATTTGTCGGAAGTCGAAAGCATTAAGCTGTCATTGAAACGATCTGTCGAAAAACAAGTTTTAGTGAAAAAAACTTTTTAATTTTCAATGGAAACGCCTCCAATCTTCGTATTTCTTAGTTTGCTATGCTTTATCTGATTTCACTATGTTTGGTCAAAATCTGACATCAATTAAGTATAGCTAACATAGAAAAGGAAGGTCTGAAAAGTCTTAGTGAGAAAATCTTTTTTTTGTTTTCAATGGAAACGTCCTTAACATTGGCACATACTTATTTTATTTGTTTTTTTTTTTACAATTCTGCAAAGTTTGGTCAAATTCGGATGACTTTAGTATATAGCTGCAGTACGAATGATCGGTCGAAATAAAAGTTCTAGTGAGAAAAACTTTTTGTTTTCAATTGTGGCGTCTTTAAACTGGCCAGATATAAGTATTATCTGCATCGGCACAATTAAGCCGACTTTTATAAAAATCGGATAAGTATATTAAATATCTTTCATGTAAAAAACTGTTCACAAAAGCGGCGCCATCTATTGGTCAGCTTTGGAAATCATTCAGCTAGCATTGTTCAAAATACAAACTTCGGCAGTGCCGAAGTTAACGATTACTGAGGAGGTGTAGATCAAATAGTCCAAAAAATCGCGAAACTTGAGAGTTTTTTGCATGAGTTTTGTTTATCATAAAGACGGGTGGCAAAGATCAAACGGCGATTTTGCTTTGAAAAAATCCTTTAATGCTTTCAATGCTATTTTTAGAAAGTCCTGTTGGATTTCCAGAAAAAACAGATTTAACATTAAGAAGATTGGACGTTTGAGAAACAAATTCGTTACATTTTGTCTAAGTATTTTGTGATCGTTGTTTGACCTATGGACGTAACCACGATGCGCACGCTGCGGTAAGCGGCTAGTAGATGAATAAGTTCTGAAAAAACTGATCCTGCGTTATCCTGCGAACAGAACCTGTTTTCAGGCAGAAGGTTCGGTTTGGTGACCGGTTCGATAAACTTTAAACTCGAACCAAATCAGTTCTCTAGTGTTCAGTTCAGGACCGTTCACGCTACACCACAACAATAGAAAGAACACATACATACGCCTGTCTGTCCATGCATTTTGCTCTTTGTAACCCCATAACTGGGCTCTTTTGAAATAGCAGAGTGCTTGAAGGCGTATGTGTTCTTTTTATTGTTTTGGTGTAGCGTGGGCGGTCCTAAACTGAACCCAAGACAACAGAGCTGGACCGGAGAGAGTTACTGAAAAAGAGAGGGAGAAAAATAGGGCGCTTGTATTTAGACAAGGGTCGGGCATTCTCAGATTAAGATAGGCACAGATATCTCCCGAATGAAAATTAAGACCCTTGGGTAAAGAATGACAAATAGGAATTTCAAGACGACAAGCTGCTCTGGTTCTAAGTTACTATCCTATGGTTAGCCAGAAAAAAGATTGTTTCACAAAACAAAGAATTACTTGATTATCAGATATGTGTGGCTCAGCGGCTAGTGTGTGGCTCGTTGTGCAAGAGCTCGTGGGTTTGATCCCGCTTCGGCACATCTAATGTACAGCTTTTTCTTAAAAAAACTTTCGCAACCGGTCACCTTCACTAGCTGTTGGCGACAGCTTTAAAGTAACTAGCTATGAAAGTGTTATAAAATCCTGGAAGAGTATATAAACTTTTTTGTACCAAATTACTTTTTTTCAAACTTTATTTTATTTCCATTTTATAAATATGATTCCTTTTTTTTTTTGGCTGTTGTGATTTGATTAATCATACAATACCCCTGTCCACTTTCAATTTCCTTACCCCTTTCGATTTCCTTTGGCTCCTAACTGACCGTTTTCGTGTGCCTCTCAATTAATCAATCCGTAGAATAGCCACAAAAACTCCTCGCACATTTTGTTGGTTGGTCTTCGTCTTCTCTTTCACTTCTCACACTCATAATTAGCGTGTGTCGCTTACCTCTAACCCACAAAAAAAAGTGCAGACAAATTACCGCATCTCGATAGGGGGGCACAAGCCAAGAAGCCACACAGACAGACGGACACAAAATGCAGCCAGAAAAAAGTAAAGGAAACGAGGAAGACTCTACATTTAAGAACAGCCAAACGTGCCACATTCAAACTACTTCAACGGCAACCAGAAAACAGCAAAAAAGGGCAACAATCATAAGTATAGCAGAGGCAGAGATGACAGAGCGACGAACAAAATGTGTGCAACTCAAAAAAAGGAATCTCGCACGCTGCATTTGAAGAGTCTCCCTGTGTGTACGGGTGTGTGTGTGTGTGTAGGTGCGCAAAGGAAGCCAACAAGCCACTTAACCCAATCGACAAAAGTCATTACACTCGTCACTCTCAGACCCCTTCCGACCCTCCTCCCGGCAAAATCGACGATGCTTCCGCTCCACGCTGAGTAAATTGGCCTCAAGTGCCGTCGCCGTCTTCGAGAAATAAAATAATATTGTATATGTTATGTCGGTATATATATTTTATATAATTTATTAGGAGCGATCCATTAGTATCTGCATGCCTGTGCAGCTGTTGCATCTGCATGGTTTCCTTTTTCGGTTTGTATACAATCTTCTCCGACTTCTGCAAGTAAATAAATAAAATAAAAATGAAGAACAAACAAAAATGGGCAAAAGCAAAAGCAAAAATATTCATCGGCGAGCTAAAATAAATTGTATAATCCCCTTTGATGTATCGCCTTCTGTTTTATATTATTGAGGCATATTTTATACACGAGGGTAGTAAGAGAAGTAGGGTTTAATTGGTCTGAGGAAAGTGATTCCTTTCTTGAAAACTTGTCTATTCGACCAAGAATTCTTGAGTACGGATTAATAGTTGAACCAACAAGTAAGAGTTGAATCTATGCAAAAGAAATTCTTATTGATTTCTATTTGTCGGTTAACCCTCTTACTTAAGTAGACTTTAATTAAGCTTCCAGTAATCAGCTCAAAAGATACATTTCCTCTGAGCCATTCAACAGTGGTAAAGCGAAACGATATTATGTGCCATAGCAATGTTTCAAAAGATTTACGGATCCGATTTTGAGAAATGCATGTTTTATGTCAGAAATTCGATAAGAATGGAAATTCTTGATGCAAGAGCGAAATTCGTGATCCAAGTATGAATTATTGATCCCGTTATTCTACATCCAAAAGCTTCAATACTAAACTAGATAACTTCTTGAATCAAAAGCATAGTGCGTTGTCAAAAAGCAAGAATTTTGTCTCTTGCTTCAAGAGCTCATCAGGTTCTAGAGTAAGATCGTTCACTCTTGAATCAAGAGCTCCGTAGATTCAAAATTAAAGGCACCCATAACAACAATTTCATTTGTTTTTTCTTTTCTACTTAAATCTTTTGCATAAAAAATAATTTGTCAAATTATGTAGCAAGTTTAAGCCGGCTCAAGGAACACACAACAACCACAAAGAAGCAGCAGGGCTTGCCTGTCAACTGTCAGTATAACTGCCGTCTCTCCATGCCAGCAATGCCATAACTGCTTGGGAATACCAAAGTAACATGAGTGCAAATATAGATGGCGCTCTCCTCTTGGTAGTTTCTGTGAGTAGTTTCTGTGAGACTGTAAGAGCTGAGTCGAAGCTCTTCTCTCAAATGTGCTTGCTCACCTCTCTCAGTTTCTTTACCTCACTCCCCTCACCTAAAAACACCAAACTGAGCACGAGCTCAGCTCCATTTCAAGAGTAAAATTCTTAAAAATTCAAGAACGGATAGATTTTTTCAAAAGTTTTCGTACTTAAATTAATCGCTCTCCTTTATTCTGGATGTATTAACTGTTTGCATTCAAAAATGCTTAGTTTGGCTATAGCTTTAAGCATTCTCCCTTATGCAGTGTCGGCCTAACTATTAACCCGTTAAGCCGTACACCAAAAACCTGGTGATACCGAACTGCCCAGGCATTAAGGTGTTTTTAGCTGATAACTCATAACTTCATAACCTCGAGCCTCAAACTGCGATATATGTTGGTCTGGATTTTTGTTAATTGGAGCTTTGGAAAACGAACTTTATCGTAATACGTGTTCCTTGAGGTTGAGCAAATGTGTTCAGAAATAAAAATATAATGGAACTAGTTGAAACTTTCCGTGCTGTGTTTAGCCCCTATTCTACAAAGATTTTATGTTAACCTGTTCACCCGTCTACATTTGCCAACTTTCATTTCTCAAATTTCGCGATTTTTTGACCTTTCGATCTACACCTTCAACTTACCCATTTTTATGATAATCTAAACTCATCGGAGGTGCCCCAGAAAACACTTCCAACCAAATTCCAACCCAAAAGCAATTCTCGGTGTTCTAAAAATCTGTTTCGGTTGATTTGAAATCTCTAGTGTTTTGGAAGAGATTTTGCTAATGGGATGGACAATTATTCTAGACCAATTTAAAACTCGATTTAAGGATAACGCCGGTAATTTGTTCTCAGTTGACAAGCGGTAATACCAACACAGTTTCATATTTACTGGATAGGCTATTTTTGTTATCTTTTTAAGGATAAATGCTGCTGGTAATATTTTTGGAAAATTAAATTGATTTAACATTAAAATTTGCGTTGAATCAAAAGCAATTTCTGAGGACACTTGATTACCTGAACGGCTTATCAAAGGAACGCTGACTACACTGAAGTCAGCCGCTGTGGGAAGTTGCCTCATGCATAAGAACGCAGCGCCGCCAAGTCCTGCTAACAATCCAAGTCACAACAAATTGAATCGCAAATGAAGTCAAGGCCTTAACTTAATCTCTTATTCAAGCATAAATTATTTTACATGTAGATTTTGACAGCCTGAATCATTGAACAAATGTGACATCATACAGATCAGTTAAGTAATTAGGCCTCTTCCTGTAATCTCTTGCATTTTTTATACGTTGCTCTGCCTCTTCAAATTCCATTTTCATTGCGTGAAGTTGAAAAATTCGTTTATTCAAAAACATATTGTGGCAGAAAAAAAAAATAAACAAATCAAATTTTGGAGCCATCTGTTTGTATTACGATAAAAATATTTCGATAATTCTATCGGCACTGAACTCGCGGTTAGCTTTAACCAGTGCTCGAGCAGCGGTTAAGTCTGTTCCTCCGGTTGCGCCACATACAACAGAGATACGCAAATTCTGTTAAACTGCCTGTCAAGTTGACTAACCGCACATTGAGAATCGGGCCTAACAAAAGGAAATCTTTTGCAGTTCTGGGACAACGATGGATTTCTGAGCGATATGCAAACTAACTGAAGACAACATCTCTAGAGAGGGTATATAAAGTCTCCAAGTATGAACGTATCAACGCCAATCTACGCAGAAGAGCTCAAGACAAATTTATATAGACTCAAATTTTCCCTCCGCCTTTTTCCACGCCCCACAATAAAAAATGTTGAGTAACTCCAACAATTTTAAAGATATTAAGCTCATAGTGTAGGGCAGTGAAAGTTTCATAAAGATCGGATAATAAAAGGCTGAGTTATAAGGGTTATAAAAACGTTGCATACGAGCACATTTTGCTCATATAATGTTGAAATGGTCACATTAATTTTAATGCTCTGTTAATTAACATAGGGAAAGGCTATTAAACACTAATTGCCCTGAGTAACGGGTATATCGAAGTCGGGCAGAACCGACTTTAACTTACGCTCTCGTTTTTCATATAATGCAGCGAGTAAAGTAAAATTAGCTTGTCAAGATGACACAGCCCCAAAGGGCCAAAGCCGAGCCTTCTCCAATCTCTTGGCTTGTGCGCTTCTAATTTAAGCACAAGAGAAAGGGACCAAATTTAACGCCTAATCCGAACGACAGTTTAAGAAGCTTTTAATTGCCTAATTACTGCAAAGGGCTGGCGCCAACAGCAAAGAGGGGTGTGGCGTAAAAGTTTATTCAAAAAAAAAAAACTTTTCATTAGATGTTCCGAGGCGGGAAGATCGAACCTCAGCACAGCGGTCGCGAAAACCGCTGAGCCACCCGGCCACTAATACAGCGAGTATTTGTTGTACATTCAATTACGTGCTGAAATTGCAAAAGTAAAGAAATGGAAATGGGAGCATGGCTGTAAATGTTAATTATAGCTAGCGTCTAGGATAAGCTTTTGTTTTTTTGGGTTGTTATGTTTTTGAGTTCGTCCCCCTGGAGCTGACAAATTAATTTATATTACTTTGGTTATGATTTTGTGTTCGACCCCTGGAGCTGAAAAATTATATATTATTTATTTCCTTTTTCTGTAAATGTTCTTACTGATTTTGTGTAAAGTTTTGGGCATTTTAGTTTCCTTATTGTCGGTCTTGTAATATACGTCATGTTTATAACCCCACTTTTTGGAGCTTTTCTGACTTTGGTTACGATATTGTGCTCGACCGCCTGGAGTTGGAAAATTATATCATATTTGTTCTATATATTTTTTCTGATTTTGTTTTGTTTTCTTATTTTCGTACTTGTAATTTATGTCAAGTCTATAACCTTACTTAGCCATTCTCTACATCGTTATCAACACAAAAACTCGAACTCTGATCATCATATTGGTCTACAAAGAATATATAAATTTATATAGGGTATACAAAAATTGTGTTTGTTTCTTAGCCACTATTGAACACTTAAGCGGATATGTACCTATATACGGGTCCTTCGAAGTCCCCAATTTCCCCCAAATCGCATATCGCATAATTATAGCGCTGTAATCAATTCTTTGTGAGTAAATGAGGCACCCAGCTGGCACACAGCTTTGATAGTCCCTTTTATTTATAAAGTAAAAGCTTTCTTCTACTTTATTACCCACCCTCGCATAAGCCACTGAGCGCCAACAGATGGCAGCATCATTTGAAGTGCACTTCTCTCCGCTGCCCCCAAATAGTTTTTCAAATTAAATGTTACATTTCGAAGATGGAAAACAGATTCGTGGCAGTTGTGCTCCCGTTTTAATTCTTTTAATTAAGAAAAATAGCAACAAAAAAAAAAAGTGTAATAAAAATTTTTAATGTTTATATTTTCAAATACTTTGGCGGAAAATTTCATTTTTATGGCTAAGCGCAAAATAAATTGTATACGATGTGGAAATGGAAAATGGGATTGGGGCAAGCAGCTGCACAAAGTAAAAACGTTGATTAATCTATAAAAATAAATTTGTATCTATGCACTGCGTGTGCCGCCGCCGTCTACGAGTATCTTTGGTATCTTTGTATCTGCGGCCTCTTCGGCGTTTTCTAATCGGATTTAGTTGCCAGGCTTCATTTATTTTATTTATTTTTATGCTTGTAATGCGGCATAAATAATTTATGCAGATAAATAACCCAAAACCAAGGGGGCGTCCGAGTCCCGGGGGCCCTGGCAAAGCCATCATCAAGCAAAACAACAAACTGACAAAGTAAGAAACAGTCCGAGAGTCTGGGGCTCTGCGCAGAAGGGTTTTTTCTTTTCACATACACGAATATAGTAAAAATCCTTCTAAAAATATTTATTTATTTATTTTCCAAGGCTCTACCCACACACAGACACACACACCGACACACACTCGCATTTATTTGTAACTTTGTATAAATTTATTATATTGCATTAGTTGTAAGTCAGCCTGCCTGACTGCCTCCCTGCCTGCCTGCCTCTCTCCACTTGAAGAATTTTGTGGCCTGCTGAGTGTCTGGGCCTGGGTCTTACCTTCATTCATGTGCGTGGGCCAAAAAAAAAAAAAACTAACTTATTATAAATTACCGTATAAAATATAACAAAGTATCAAAGAAAACTTAAGACTGCAGACTCAGATAGAGACTTAAGGAGCGGCCACAAAAACCAAAGAGAGATACTTGATTGAGTGTGTGTGGCTGTAGCTAAGTGGGGGCGGGGGGGCAGAGGAAGCGAATGAAGCTGTTATTGTAGACCTCAGACCAGCAGCAGGCTCAGAGAAGTAGCTGAATGTGTCTAACAAATTAGCGTATGACAAGAAGCTTTTTGACTGGAAAATGTATGATGTAGCACTTGTTAATACAAATATGACAACTTGGGATCCGGCTCGAAGGACCAATGTAAAAGTGCTTGTTTATTGCTGCGTGATATCGCTTTTTTCCAAGCATCCCTACCGACCAAGCAATGAGGTAAGATGGGACATAACTAAGAACCATTCGCCTAAGAAACTGATTCTAGAAGCATTCCATTTTTACACAACAGAGAAGAGGTACTTAAAGTTTGAGAAGGAATTTGTGAAGAGGTAGTAGAGGATATTTTTGAAGAAAGATTAAAAAGTGATTTTTGGTTAGAAGGGAGTATAGGATATAAAAAAAGGGAATTAAAATAAGATGAAAGAAGGAAAAAGAAAAAAAAAGTGAAGGTAAAAAAAAAAAATAGTTGGGAGAAAAAAAAAAGAAAAAAAGACAAATAGAAAAAAAGAAAAAAAGTAAAAAAAAAAATGTGAAGTGTGAGAGAGTCAATGATTTTGAGAAAGAGAAAAAAAGGTTAGGGAGATGCTAAAAAAAAAAAAAAATAGGTAAATAAAAGAAAGAGAAGGATTAAAAAGGATTAGAAAAAAAAAGAAGAAATAGTTTATAAAAGGGAGGATTATGAATTTAAAGTGATAAAATGTAAAAAGTTTTATGTTGTTAGTTAGCCGAAGAAGGACCGGATAGGGGTTTGAAATTTATGAGAAAAAGTAAAAAAAGGTTTTATTTTGGATGAGACAGCACACAAATCTATATATTTATATAGATGTATTGTGGGAAAGTAAAAATTTGATGCTGTTAAAAAAAAGTTGGAAAGGTTTATATAAAAAACGAAATATGATAAAGTGTGTAGGATGGTAAGGACAAGAAAAGAAAGGTGTATGGGTGTTAAAAAGTGAAAGTAGAGGTATGGAAAAGGTGAGTTGTAGCCCAAAGAGGCGGGAGAAGAAAAGAGAAGTATAAGGAAGAGGAAAGGGGCTTGAAAGAAGAAAAGAGACGGAGAAGAAGAATAAAAGAAGAGAATATGGAAAAAAAAGTTAAAGGAAAGGAGAAGTATAAAGGTAAGCAGAAAAAGAACAAAGACAAAAGAAAAAATTAGAAGTTTGGAAAGATGAAAAGTTGAAAGTCAAAAGGAAAGCGAGCTCAGGGTAATTCGGAAGAGGAGTTTGAGAAATTTAGGATGACGAGGGAGAGAGGGGTGAGAGTGTAAAGTTATAAAGAAAGATTTTCATTAGATGTTCCGAGAGGGATGAATCCCCCTTGAAGGGTCGCGAAAGGGAGCACCTGAAACGACTTAGTAAGGGAATAAAGAGGATAGAAGAATAGAAATTCGAGGCTAGTAAAGAAATCAGGAAAAACGGAGTGTATGCATATTTCGGTGTAATACTGCTTTCGATTGAGTGCCTTAGAGGACTCCAAAGACTAGGAAATTATAAAATATATAGAAAACGTATACTCAAAGGCTTGTTGAGCAGTGCGGGTAGGTCTGTTGGAAGTTGAACATAAAAACAGAGATGCCTTATGTTAACCCTGCTATTTGCAATATATTTCTGATAACATTCACGAGTGTCACAAATGCGGAGTAATGGTTGGCGACACCAACATACGGTAGTCTCATGTACGCGGACGACATCGTCACTCTTGCGAAGAAGACCGAGACCATAAAGGAGATGATTAGAAGGCTCGAAAGCTACTGCACTATTTGGAAAATGAAATAAACAGGTCAAAGTCACTAATTATGGTGTTTCGAGAAAGAGCCAGACTTGCATCATCTGCAGAATGGTTCTTCTGGACAAAGGCTGTGCAACTTGTTTTGGAATTCGTTTACTTTGGAAACGTGTTGAAACCCCTGAGTGTAAAAGAAGCTCTATAAAGAATAAAACTTCGGTAGATTTTTGGAAAATATGAGCAAAAGGAACTTAAAGCCGTTCTTGCTTTGGAGCACAACTTTGTGAAGGCGAAGTAAAATTACCAGAAAATACGCCAATATCTACGAGCGATCGGTACAGGGCCTGGAGACGGACACCAAATGCACCTCAGATATCGACAACACCCTACAACACCAAACAACAAAAATATAATATAAAAAAAAAAAATATATATTAAAATTAAAAAAAAACAAGAAAAAAACACCGCTCATATCTCTGAATGGATAAAAGGCAAGGTATCTTTCTCCCATAACAGGGGAAACCAAAAACCAGCACGTGAATATGGCCACATCGAGCGAAGCGCTCTTATACAAGCATTTATATCAGCGATGGGCAACGCTCTGCCCATCTGACCATCACAGACCGGCCAATTTTTTCTCTCAACACAAAACGCAATGCATTAACCGTTTTTGTTGCTGTAGATATTGTAGCAGCAGCGTTCTTGCTTTAAATTTTGGTGCCCATTGCTGATTTAAGCTAAGCTGTAGGGGCTGAGTTCTGCAATAACGTCAACAAACAACGGACCATAGATTCGCTTCGGTTAAACAACAGCTTCAGAACGACGGTAATCGTGTATTATGCTCGCTTTGCAATTGGCTAGTGCTAGTGGACATGTAGCATTTTATGGGATGATGCCATATTCTGCAAGAGATTCGATGTCGATGTTATAGGAAGGGAGTGCTTGAGCTAGAGGCATCTATAAAATAAAATTATTAACTTATACTTAAATTTGGGAAATGGTTTATATAACGTAGACTAAACCCAAAATTCTTAAAATCTAAAATTCTTAATATCGAAAATTCAAGTTGGAAATATCAAAACAATGTTAACCAACGGACTTTATGAATAGGTAGCCAAAGATAGAGAGCAACTGAGGACAATGGGAATTCATTTCCCATTGAATATGAAACTGGAATTTGACAAAAATTGTCAACAGTTATCTGAAATTTGAAAAAAAGGTTTTACGGTTTTTTCGTAGACTTTAAAGCAGCTTTTAACGATATAATACTTGTTTTTATGCGGATGATATTCTGATACTAGCAAACGATTTACATATATCTACATAACTAGACAGCGGATTTTATGGAACTTTTTTCAGATGAAGACAGATTGAAGTGAAATTCGGGACTTATACTAATTAAATATCCCTCTTTCCATTAAAAAATGCATATCCGAAATATGCAATCAAATATGCAAAAAAAAAAATGCAAATAAGTAAAATGATTATAATAGTATTAAAATGATCTCGAGTATACAATTTTGGACATAAATACATTTTCTTTAATTTAGAAGTTGTAATAATGCATTTTCCACCACATGCCCCCCTAACAAAGATCCCAAACACCTCTTTTCAATTTGAAATTTTTTTATTCCAAAATGTCCTTTGTTGAAACAGTAAATTATTAAGTATTTTTCTATGTTATCCATTGCACACGTTGGCGTTTTTCTAAAAATAAGCCTTTAGGCCGAAAAGCTTTGCTTAACATCGCAAGAAGTTAGCGGTGCATATTTGAATTTAAATACGTTCGCCATGTTTCTCTGTCCCGCGTCGTTTACTTCTGTCTCAGGATTTAAAAATATTTCATTAAGCTTATGAAATGAAGCATAATCTGGTCCCAATACATCCTTCATTTTTTTTGCAGTTTAAAACCAAATTCCCCTTTCACACCATTTAGAATTTCTTACTTCCAGCCAAAAGCTTGAAACGTGCTTGAAATTTCCATATTCCTCTTTTCTATGGAGGTAATTATTTCCGGAATTCATAAAATGATGTTTTATAAAATTAGGTTTGTACGTAACATTGGTTTCCTGAGAATTTCTTGAGCGTTTTGTACACAGCGCATCATCCGGGTAAAATGATTCAATGATACCTTTAATGGGAAGGATTTGGTTTTACAGAATGCATCATTTAAATATATATTTTTCACTTACATTTTTAATACCGTCAAAATTGGTGGTAATAAAAATAATAGCAGCGTAATAACGGGGTTTGGTGGCAGTTCAATTTTTTAGTTTCTCCTGAATAGCTGAATGGAAGGGCGCCTTTAAAAACACCTTTTTACAGCTGATATAAATGAGTTGACCAGTGGATATGCATTCCGTTTTGTTTCCGCCAATCGATTAATTCCATGCGTCCACATCATAATAGTTTTGGATAAAACACTTTTAAGTTCTGTCCAGCCTTTGCATATATGTGAACCGGTTATGAGAGCCAGTAGCAAAACGAACCAGTTGCATGAGGAGCCAGTAGCAAACAAAACTTCAGAAAGCAGTCGCATTTGATCAAGCTGGTCACACTTGAAGGTGGAAGAAGAAGTGAGAGTCGTCGTAGGCAGAAGTTGAAACGCATGTAAAGTGAAAGTTGCTAACATATAATTTATTAAAGTTTAAAGTTTCGAATAACCACCAAATGTTTAAATTAATAAGCTACTTTTTAAATATGAATAAAATTTGAATCCACAAATTGGGGGCTCGTCCGGGATTTTTTTAAAAAGTTAATGGCCTTTAATTAAAACAAAGACTTAGATATTGTATAAAAGTGTGTGTGTGCGTGCTAAAGCGGGATGAGCAAATATATTAAACTGGAAACGACATTCGTTTTAAATTAGCGATACACATATAATGTGAGGTATGGTGAAATACAGCAGCCGGCGAACAACAATAAAAACCTTTGAGTGTGCCCGAGGCAGAGACAGGGAGTGACGCTTCAAAAGTAACGGTGTGTGTGTGTGTATGAGCAGAAATTTTAGTCAGAGAAATTTCGAGAAACGTTTCAAGAAACCGTAATAATATTATTATTATTTTTTGAAACATGAAGGCAACACAATACGCATAAAACAAAAAGAAGACAAAAGCAACGGATCGAGTAGCCAACGGATGACAGACTGTGCATTGAGAAGATGTACGTGAGAAGAAACTTCATCGCAAAAAGGAGACGACAATAACGGAATGAAACAACCCCGAAATTGCGCAGAGCTAATCGAAAGAGAATTAACGCTGTTTGTTGTTGGTTGTTGGTTTGGTAAACAACCTGGTAAAAGAGACGCAAATAACCCACGTTCTGAGAGGCGGAAAAGTCTGGTGGCACGAGAATTTTTCGGATTGCGGCGGCGGCAACAGAGCAGTGGGCAAATATTCAGTCAGCAGCAAGAGCGAGATAGCGGCGAAACTACGTGCTGGTAGAGCTGAAAGCGAGGGCTACGACTTGTCTGTTACATGAATTGGCAACGCATCAGAAACAAGAGCGTGGAGAGCAGACTGAGCGACGAGGGGAGCGGAACTAGCAGTGGAAGAGAACCGGGTTGCGAGAAAACAATTCTGTTAGTGGTAATACAGTTGGCGGGAAAAATACCACATTTTTGAAGTGCAAATCAACAAATTTAACCAAAAAGTGAGAGCTAAGTAAAACTTGCATATTTACTAATATAGTGTAGCTCAAATTCTGATATTGTTAAGAATGGAAGTCGATCAGGTACTGGCACTTCGCGTCAACGATTTACGTGCAAAGTTATCCGAGCTAGGGCTTAACACGGTTGGAAGGCTTGAATTGCAGAATAGATTGCTAACCCATTATGGTTCAAGATGAGGACCAGAATCGAAGACGAATCGGTAAGAACTGCAAATAGTTCGTCAATGGTGGGGAATGGCCAGCAAAATGTGGTCAGCCAAAGCAGACCTGGTTTGCGAAAGATGTAGAGGCAGTGTATCTCAGTTTTTCAGGTTTCAGATGTTCCTGACGTTAAACAGTGGATAGAAGAACTAGAAGAGTGTGCACTCACCGTTATGTGGAGCCAACTACAGCTATTCTGTTTATTCAAAGCAACTTTTGACTGGGGCAGCCCAATCTTTTGTAAGAGTCAGAAGAGAAATATTAAGGATTGGACATCCCTTGAAGACAGAGTTGTTAAAGAGTTTAGTGTGAAAATATCTTCAGCTGCTGTTCATCGCAAGATAGGTCAACGTCATCAGAGAAGGGAGAAACCTAAATGAATATCTATACTCATTGATGGAAATTGCCAAGGCCTGTTGATATTGATGAAGAGGCTGATAGAGTATTTTACGTCAAAGGAATTCCAGATACAAAAGCAAATAAGATAATGTTGTTTCAAGCTAGGGATATAAAAAGAGCTGGAAATTCCAAATCAGAGAAGTCTACAAAGAGTCTCGTGAATCTTATAAGACGTCAAACAAATTTGAAACAGAGAAAAATTTTGTTGAGAAGAGAGAAGGAGCTTATGCCAGAGCGGGATAAAAATGTTTTAACTGTGGTGAGTCATCTCATTTTTAGAAAAAGATTGTACCAAACGGAATAATAAATGCTTTAGATGCGATCAACCTGGTCATCGTGCTGCACAGTGCAAAGTTGAGATTCAAGTAAAAGCAAGAGAAAAACACTAATATGATTCAGGAAAATGAAATGTTGAGAGGAGTCTACCTATTCACCGCATCTGGTTTGGGTTAAAGAACGTTCAGTACCAGTATATTGTTTTTAAAGGTCTAGTTGACACGGGAGCAGATTTGTGCTTAATGCGTCGGAGTATTTTCTTGAGGTTGAGGAACGTAAACCTAAACGCGGTCCTCAAGAAATGCTTGACAGGAATTGGAGAATCGCAAGTTCTAATAAAGGCTGGCAGTTTTACTTTACTACAGTGAGCATAGACGGTATAGAAATGAATCTTGGGAATTTCCATGTGGTGCCTGACGAAGATATGGGATATGATTCAATTCTTGGTAGGACAATACTGGGCTGTACGGGGATATGAAATGCGAAAAGTGGTACACAGTTCTTGGTCAGACAGAACACAAACATAGAAGAAAGTGAGGATAACAATAAATGCGCTGAGGTTATTGGAAGAATTTAAAGGTGTATGTGCGGTTTTTTCAGAAGAAGGCGAAAGAATCTGGATATTGATCTCTTTCACATTTAGAAAAGTCGCATGCTGAAGAGGTTAAAAGTGTAGTGGGAAAATATTCTACCTAAAAATTCAGATGCCAAAGTTGAAATGAAAATTAAATCCATACTGATGAAATACCTGTATATCAACACCCGAGACGAATGGCTTATTGTGACCAAGAGATCGTGGACAAGCAAGTAAAAGTGGTTGGCCGAAAAGATTATTCGTCCAAGTACATCAGAGCCACGCTTCACCTGTGAAGTCTTAGCACCTAGACGGAAAGAAACGTTTGTGCCCAGACTACAGGAAACTAAATGAAAAGATTATACGTGACAATTTTCCGGTAGTTCTGATGGATGGTGTGATCCGATAACTTCAGAGTGCAAAATTGCTTCACCACTTTGGATCTAAATGGATATTTCCATGTTCCAGTAGAACCAAATTCGCAGAAGTATACTACTCGTTCGTAACACAAAACGGGCAATATAGGTTCTTGTTTTTGCCGTTTTGGCATTTCAAACTCACCAGCGGTATTCACTAGGTTTATATTATCCAGTTTTGAGGGCGGATCAGCAAGAATATCCGTCATTGTGTACATGGATGATTTGATCATTCGAGCAAAGATATTGAAGAAGGCATCCAAAAGTGAAACTGGTACTAAGTAGCAGAGAAGAATGGCTTACAGATAAATTGGAAAAGAAAAATGTCAGTGGCTGAAAAGGAAAGTTTCATTCCTTGGCTACATTATTGAGAGCGGTACAATTAAACGTGAAGAGAAGATTTTGGCGGTCAAGAATTTCCCAAGACCTTTAGATAAAAAGGCGGTTCAAAGATTTCTAGGTTTGACCTCTTACTTTAGGAAATTCATTGAAGGATACGCTGTTCTCTTAAAGCCTTTATCTGACATGTTGCGAAAAGATTCGAAGTTTGAATTTGGCAGACTTGCAGCAGGCCGCATTTCAGCAATTGAAATCAGCTTTGACTAGTAAGTCTGTGTTGAGGGATGTATGATCCCAAATTACAAACAGAGATTCATACAGATGCAAGTAAATACGGATACGGAGCTGTTTTACTACGAAGGATTCTGAAGATGGTTCCTTTCATCCTCTTCAGTATATGAGCCGTAAAACCAAGCCAATTGCGAGGAAAATTATCCCAGTGCACGAACTAAGTAGTGGCGATCATTGAGGCATTGAGAAAATGGCGAGTGTGTTGCTAGGACTTAGGTGACTGTCGTGACAGATTGCAATGATTAACAATGACTATAAAAAAAGAGTGAAGTCCATTAAGAGTCGCACGTTGGGCAATGTGCCGCAGATTTCGACTTGAAGATCGAGCATCGCTCTGGGTCAAAAATGAGACATCTGACGCTCTGAGTCCGACGTGTTATATGTTAACTTTGATTCTGTTGTACATCGCTTAAAAAGAAGCTGGGTTGCTTGATGGTGGTCAAAGTAATTCAAGAAGTTTGGTGGAAAAAGGGGATATGAAGATTTCTATATCGAAAATCAAAATCTTCAAGGACCCCAGTAACAATTGATTCAAGTTCCCGTCCCTAATGGAAAGTGAAATCATAATTTTGGCACATAAGCAGGGACATTTTTCCGGAAAGAGAAAACGAAGACTTTGGTAGAGAAGTCATATTTCATTCCCAATCTCAAAGAAAAGTTAAATAAATTGGTAAACAGTTGCACTGAGGCCCACTGGTGAATGCAAAGACTGGCAGAAAAGATGGTTATTTGGCAACGATTGATAAGGGAGATAAGCCATTGTTGACTTGGCATCACATCGTCACGTAGGACCCATGGAGCTTACAAACAAACGATATAATCATTTTGCTAGTGGTAGTTGATGGATTCAGTAAATACGTCTGGTTGTATCCTTCCAGAGTACATTGAGGAAATTGATCAATAGTTTGCAAAAACAAGCTATCATATTTGGTAATCCTTTAAGAATTATTACGGATAGGGGGGCAGCGTTCACCTCACTGGTATTTAAGAACTATTGTGACAAACAGGGTATTCAGCATTTGTTGGGCACTTTGGTGCCTCGTGGAAATGGACAGGTGGAAAGAATGCACAAAATTGTAGTGCCAATGCTGTCTAAGCTGAGCCATGAACATCAAACTTGGTACAGGCATGTAGGAAAAGTTCAGCAGATTATTAACAATACAGAACCAAGAAGCACTAAAAGTTACTCCATTCAAAATATTAACAGGCATTGATATGAGAATTTCAGGATGACGTTGATCTAAGAGAACTTTTGAGGACATCTTTAATAAAGTGTTGGACGAAGAGCGTGATGAAATTCGAGAGAAGGCCAAAGAATATAATCACTCTGCAGGAAAAATAAGAAGAAGTTTGATTCTGGGGAAGCCAGATAGGAGGTTAAAAACGATCTTGTAGCTATCAAACGCACACAATACGGAGTTGGTCTTAAACTAAGGCAAGTACTTAGGGCCGTATAAGATTGTCAATATTAAACATGGCAGGTATGACGTCGAAAAACTGAAATTCGAAGGTCAGCGGCAAAACTACTACGGTAGCCTTCAATTCATGAAACCGTGGAGATCCATTCGGGACGAATGATACATCAGGAAGGCCGATTGGTGGGAACCGGTTGTTAGGAGCCAGTGGCAAAACGAACCAGTTGCGAGGCCATTAGCAAAACGAACCGAAGCAGTCGCATTTGATCAAGCTGGTCACACTTGAAGATTGGAAAAGAAGAAGTGAGTCGTCGTATTAGGCAGAAGTTGAAACATAAGTGAAGTTGCTAACATATAATTTAAAGTTTAAAGTTTCGAATAACCACCAAATGTTTTAATTAATAAGCTCTTTTATAATATGAATAAAATTTGAAT